>OY979704.1:15130177-15379789 GCA_963855925.1 Inga laurina | reverse complement strand
AATCGCAGGAAGAAATATAATTGGCTCTTTAAAAAGCTACCTCAAGTTGCTCCTCAGTAAATGATTCTTTCTGAACATTCCAAGTATCTGCATGAGTCCGCCTGAACTCTGCAACTGCTTTCGTTACAGCAGATTTCACAGGAGAAGGCTCCCCACTAAAGCGAGCCAGCAGTGTAACATGCTCGGGCAACCAGCTGAAATGAATTATTTGATCAAGTAAGATAACAGCAAAAGAAAAAAAGAATGGGGTAGAGAGAAAGTGATGGATGAATACGCAACTTTTTCCTTCAAATATCTTAGAAAACTAAAATGATATTAGGATATTATTTCCTTTGAACAGGACAAACCTGGGCATATCATAAGGAGCGGATAAAACAGAAGCTGCCAATGCTAGCACAGCACCATGAACTGATGCTACTGATGAACTAGAGCTTGCATTTCTGTAACATAAAATTTTCAAAATATTTAAACAACAAGACATATGAAACACAAAGAAATAGAACTAAATAAATGACCAATCAAGACAAGGTCATAAGAGCTACTCAGTCAGTTAATACATATTACTTGAGGCATCTAAAGGACAGAAACACAGCAGATGCCATTACTTTCCATATCATGAACGCACAAGGTTTAAAAGTGAACTCCACAGGGTCTCCATGCAGAGAAAGCCAAATAATGTATTTTCCTTGATAGTTTTTCATGAAGGTCCACAGCTAGGATTACAGATAATTTCCCAAGACCATGCACAAGAGATAACATATTGAACTCAAAGACAACAAGCCAGCACTAATTTTTCATAGGCCGAAGAATCTTAAACATCACAACTCCACATCCCAGGATAAAGGGAAAAAGGGAAAACCTCGTCCTTCTTCTCTTTTGTAAAATATTTGCTTCAACATAAGCTCTATCACGGAAATCTTTAGCTAGATCTTCATCTCCACCCTTCAATAAGCCTGCTAAGACTGCTGCTGCGTGCTCTCTTACCTATACAAGAGATAAAGTCTTCCAAAATAAGATACAAATAACACCACTCTTTAAAATGTAATAGAGACAGAAAAGCAGCAGCAAGGCAGTGAGGCACACAGCATAAGTCAAGATATGGTGTCCATTGTAATATTATATTCTGTAACCATAAGGAACCACGCATATACTGGAAGTAACGAACATAATAGTTTAAATTTAACCACTCTTGGATGATATTGATCCTTTCCACAATCTGGTTCTCAAAACAAGAAGGGGCAAGCTAACTAAACAAGGGATCACACCGACTACTCTAAATTGCCATTCATATAGGTTTTGTGCTAAGTGCTTGCCTCGACTTGGTTGTCTACAAGCAACTTCTCAACAGTTCTCCAAATTTCTTGTTTCATTGGACTTGGGAGAATGAAAGTGTGCTGTTATAAGAGAGAGAGTAATTATCAGTCAACAAAACTAACTATAAAGTAAAAGTTGTTTATATTTCAAAGCATGGATGTTAATGACATGACTTGTTAAAAGGTTTTTACACCTGAAGCTAGATGTCCATAAGTACAAATGATGCTATAGTATAGATTCTGCTGTGAGAAGGAAAACTCACAAATTATTATACCTATACATAAAAGTTTGAAGATACGTCAATGTAGCAGATCTAGTTCGCCAGTTGGAATCATTTGCTGCAGATAAAATCACTGAGACAACCTTCTCGAGGTGAGGTCCACGGAAAATACTCCATTTAAGCAACTCAAATACTCCCTTGGCTAATGTTGACAAATCTTTGTTTGATGTTTCCTTCAAAAGCAAATAAAATTAAGCATGAGTGAAAAAACCGATATATTCTCTATGTAGATCACGATGGAATCTAATAATCAGGAATATAAAGAACATTTTAAGTGAAAACACTATCTACAAATATAGGAATCCACAGTAAAAGAAGCATTTTGCCAATAATAAGTCTTACAACGAAAACCATTTAAAAGTCTTCGGCATATTCCTACTCCTGTTTCAATTAATTAGTAAATCAAGGTGCTACCAAAATATAAACACAAAAAAGTGGGAAATTGACAAAATCAATATAAACCTCGCGCACAAGGTTTTTTCAACTTTTATTTGAGGAAAAAAAAAAAACAAAAAGACTATGCCTCTGTCATATGAATATTAAGTAACAATATCATCACACTTTTATTCCGATATGCCAATAGTTTTCAAAACCCTTCCCTTTTTTTTGTTGTCCAATCAAAACCATTCAATTATGTATTGAAAGAATGGTATGAGAAAATTAGTATTTATCATTTTATCTAATCTGCCCAAACCCTATTTTAGCATCACAAACTTAAAACTTTAGATTTGTTTTGCGCTAGAAAGCTTTTTTAAAAAAAATTTACTTGCATATAACATAAAATTTTTCATTTGAAAAGTAAAAAAGAAACTTTGGTATTGCTGAATAACAGACCAAATAATAAAGCAATGGAACCATTATAGTATTTAACTACCCTAAACAGAAAAACGAAAAAGAAAAAGGGAGGTAATAGTCATTAAATATGAAGAGTTTGATATTACACGAGCGTTGATAGTCTAGATTTGGCTGCATGGTCTATTGCCAATGACTAGAATAAGCCCAGGTCGGATATGCATACCATCTTACATCTA
Source organism: Inga laurina (assembly GCA_963855925.1). NCBI lineage: Eukaryota > Viridiplantae > Streptophyta > Magnoliopsida > Fabales > Fabaceae > Inga > Inga laurina. Next base: position 15,377,164 of record OY979704.1, on the reverse strand, counting down.
ACCCAAGAAATTATGTGCTCTTAGTAAAACTAATCTAAGGGAGGGGGAAAAAATCTGATTCAATATTTGCATCACAGGAATAAAGGCCGACCACCAACCATATCATAAAACGAAAAGATTGACTCGATATTCAATTGCAGGACGGATATAAAAGCAGCTGCAAGTCAGATGTAGAATTGACAGAGACTGATGCACCAAAATGTTTGACCAAGAGGGGTATAGAACAAAAAGTAATGATCCAGGTTGAAAAAAATGCCAGCCACAAGTATCCACATATAAAGCCTACTCTATAAAGCCAGGTAGATCATACAAAATTGGGGTTTTTTCCTACAAAAACTAAAGGGTTTCTAACAATCATATTGGCATACAAAGATGTCAAAGCCTGATGTCCTAAGACTTGACATTACTGGAAACAAACACAAGAATATTAAATAGCTGTAATGAAACACAGCATTAAGAATCAAAAGTAATCTTTTAAAGACTGTATAATTAGAGACAACTATGAGGCAAACCTGCAGGGACATCACAGGATAAAGAAGCCCAGCAATCACGATCAAGCAGATAAGAGGATCTCCCAGACTTCAATGATGAGAAGATGAAGTAAAATAACTACAGAAATGAAGAATAGCAAACAATCAGTGAAAGATTTAGAAGTGTAACCAAAACCTATATGTTTGCAGCCATTATTACCGTCTCCATCCATTTTATATCATCTTCTGAATCACCATCTGGATGTCCGTTTTCAAAATTTATATCCACAGAATTCACCCCTTTGTCTGACTGGGTAGCATTCTGAATGTTCACAACTGCTTCAGCAGCTCGCTCTGTAAGAAACTGAACCCAGCTTGCATCTCTTAACAAATTATCAGAATTGCTTTGTCCCTCATCATATGCCCTATCATGATGACTTGAATGATATAGCCGAATGTTAGAGCACAATATAGTGAGGGTGACACCTAGAACTTGCCTCACCTGTCAAATAGACAAAATGTCAATTTTCCTCTTCTTAAATGGTTTCTAAAAGGGCTTCCAATGATGCAGTCAAGTCATATTTCTGACCAGCAATATTAACATCATTATATACAGAAAATTCAGAGCACGTTGTGCAGTTAATGGAAATTAGCAAGTAATTTTTTAGGATGTTAATTCTGTCACGAAGCCTTTGTGCAATTGTGCTTTCTATTTGCATAAACACGGGATACATACATACAAAAAGTATGAATTAATTTTAATCCTAGTGGGTGTTATTTGCAGCGTATCAGAATGGCTTCTATAACAAAAATTATGCTCTTAAAGATGTTATGTACGTTCGTTTATGCAGCCGAGCATATTAAGTGACTCAATATATTATATGCCTATGTAATACCACTGATCCTGTTATCAAAAGAAAGAAAAAAGGAAGAAAAAAAAATCACTCATTCTGGGTGGATCCTATGGAGAGTTCAATTCTAAGAAGCACCGATAGGGGTACATGTATTGGACACAATACAGCATGCCATGTTGACAAGAAAATTTTCAAAATTTCAGTATACATGTATTGCATGTTATATATGGATTTTTATAGTAGTCAAGCAAAATTTAAATCTTTTTTTTGAAGTTATATAGAAATATTTTGACAAAAAATATGATAAGTCAAATGGCAAAAATATCTGATGCATAGCATGAAGTATAATACGTGCATCATATCGGATACGGGTACGTTTACTTTTTTGAAGTATTGGTGCTTCACAGGTTCCAGTTCAATGAAATCAAATATGATTCATATGACTTCAAAATTCATTCAGATGACTAATACAACATATGGAGAGAATGGAGTTCTTACTTGAGATGACGAGTGACTCATATTATCAAGCACTTCCTTCATAAGCGTGTCATGAAGCTGTATTTCAGTTATAGGCATATTCTGTGGGGATACTTCTACAAGCGCAGCAACCAAGAAATTATATCGCTTAACTGTTACAGTGGTCGCTACAGTTGGAGGTAAGGATGCCACCAAAGCTTCTAGAATCTTCTGCCTCAATAGAGGAACCCTAGTTCCATACTTTCCTTTACCAGTAACTGCATATCGGATGCAAGAGGCCCACTCAGGAAGTGATTCAACAGATTGTGCTAGAATAATATTTTTTAACTGGGGCATCAGCCAGGTATCCCATTCTCCAGATAGACCATCAACATCAGAGTGTAACACACCTGCCAGTGCTTCAGCAGCTACACATTGTTTAGACCTCTCCTTGGCACTTGTAAACTCATCTAATGCACCTTTAAGAGCCAATATAACAGGCATGCCACATTCCTGTACTAGCCGCTTAAAAATGCGTGCAAAATTTGGGTAAAAGCTATCACGTCGTATAAAGGTATCACTGGGAGTACGTGGCCAAGAAGATGAAAATTCAAAGTAGAATCGAGTTATGGCTTTGTCTGCTAGGCTTTGGAAACTGGAATCACCAGTACCTCCTCTTGGAGATGAAGTTTCATGATCACTTATTATATGAACATGAGAAAGACTATTTAATGTCTCATTGAAAAACCCCTCTTCCTGAAATGTTTGGGTTAAAGCTCCTTCTAGAGATGACTTGGCATTGCCTTGCAAATCGTTAGAAATAGCAGATTTCTCACCAGCAGACAGCTTATAAGGCGATTCCTTTAACAGTGTGTTTAGAGCTGAAATTGCTAGTATTCTTGTTTGAGGTAGATGACTTTTCAAATTCTTTAGAAAGTGTCCTAAACAAGTGGCAGCACAAATATCATGGAACATGTCAGTAAAACTGACTTCGAACAAGGCAATAACTAAAAGAACAGGAGAAAAAAGCAAAAGGATACAAGATTCCAGGCATACCAGCAGTTTCACTCAGGATTTTAAATGATGAACTTGGGTGATTTCCAGAGGCCAAAGCCAACAGAAGCAGAACTCTGTTAGCCATCAAATTATACCTGCAACAACAAAGATATTAATCCAATTATTCAAATGTTCAAGGCATAATCTTGTGAAGTTGTGGAGGATCATGCAAGCATTTTGTGTGTGTGTGTGTGTGTTGGGGGGGGGGGCTACTCTCCCGCCAGATAGGATTTGGTCAGATATACGCAGCCTCACACAGCAAGGAGAAAGGCAGCTTCTAGGATTTGAACTTGCAACCTCTTAGTCACATGGCAATAACCTCTACCGTTACTCCAAAACTCACCCTCTATGCAAACTAAAATAAAATTTAAAAAAAATACATCTAGACAGGAAGAAGACAAATATTTAGGAAAATACCGCCAATGCAAGCGAGTAGAATCAAAACTCATGGAGCCAATCTGAGAAACCAAATCCGAGAAATCTGGTCCACTAGTGTGATTATCTGACATCCTGAAAAAGCTTCTAGATACTCCAGAAAAGTGGTTGTTGTATTTTACAAAAAGCTGTACAAAGTAATGCGATGTTAAACAAGAAAAGTGCACAATAAACAGTAATCATCTGATAGGGAATAAGTTTACCTCATTAACTGCTTTCTGAGCTTTCAAAGATTCATGATGTGAGCTTCAAGAAAACGAGAAGAAATTATTATCCTACATGGTACAGAAAATTTAATTAAAACCAGGAAGCAAAGAAAATGCCAATACCTTGAAAGAATCCCCATAATAAATGAAGAGAATGCCTTTGGATCCTGTCATAACAAACATTATGTCAGAAAAATCAAGGTTATTCACCATCTAAAAGAATTAAAAATAAGAGCCAAATTTTTAACAATCACCGTTGTCAAATGCTTGAGAACTGTTTGTGAGGAAAGAACTGAACATGAACCCAGCACTGCATATTCCTCTGCATTGGGGTTGCACAAGTTGTTGGTAAATGTGATGACACACTTTGAAATCATAGAAGGCCATCTCTTGATCATCTTAATTAGAGATTTTCCTGCAAACCTGACAACATATAAATAAATTGATCAGGCATTATCAGAACAGCAGTTGAATTTAATGAAGCATGTTAGATAACAGTAGAATAGATGCCAATGCTATGAAGAGGCAACCAAAGGACAGAGGATCAAGATAAATAGTAACATACCAAGTCACACAAATAAGAGAATCTTAAACTTCTTAGACACCATTTATTAAAGACTTTCAAAGATCAGTTAAAGTCGGACATTTTTTTTTTTTGCCACAAGTCGTGCATTGCAGTCACTGAACAGATTAGTATGACCAGTAGTTTTGAGCTCCCAAAATTAGTTTCCATTAACCTGGTGCAGACTAAAGTATAAGCCAATTCTATTCAAATCACTAACGCATCAATTATTTATAAGCTACTCGGAATATAAGTCTACCTAACAACCTATTTGGTATGAAGAATAGAATGAAATGTCAAAAAGGAATATAATGAGAAATGTGATCTTATAGATGAGAAATATTCCTCGAGCCCTTGAATTAAAAAACTGTAATAGAATAAGACCATCACTCTAGAGTGATACCAACAGGGATATACTTAACATTACACATGTTAGAGCTGAAAAGATAAATTCTTTCATTTAGATATGTCCATACACATCAGATGACTGTCAACGTTGTGGTGCTTTCAACGCCAGACACATGACATGCCTGAAAATAAGCTTGTCCATGCTTTCTAGATTTTATCACACAATTGGGCAGTCGTTTTTTCCACAGCAGACAATTCAAGACAAAACACTAAATTCTATAAATGACGTCCGAAAAGACAATTCTTTAAACTGATTTCATTTTGCTATCTGTGCTCCTTCAAATGAATTATTTATCCTTTCTTGGTTCGTTAGATATAAAATAATTTGAACAACTTCAACAATTCCTAGCCTAGGTGAAATATATCACAATGTGCTAAACGAACTCTGGCAGCAACCTGCTACTCATAAAAATAAATTTGATCAGTCAGACATTAGCCATGGATGTCTTGTTTACTCACATGCGGACAGTTTCATAGCTATGCATAGAGAGATTCAAGAGATCATCCATCAAAAGAGTAACATGATCTGATGGACAAAAATTCCCACTCATACGGTAAAGATGGTAGGATGCTTGTGAAGATCTCCATGTACTCTGCATGAATGCTTTGTCAATAAGTGCCCACCTAGGTCTGGAACACAAGTAAAATTCAAGGTTTAATCCACAGTTCTTAATGCAAAATTCTCGTGATCAAGAGACTAAATCAAGTTTTATTACCTTTTCTTTCCCTTGGAATGGAATGATACAATGAAATTAATGGGAGGTTCTATAATTGCAGCAGATTCCAACTTCCAAGCTTGTCTGTGACTAGACCATTCATCAAATTCCAAACTACCTATGTCAGAAAAGAGAATGGACAGGATGAGTTCAGCCGTGCATAGAGAAATTTGGATTTAAAATATACTGAAATTCATCCAGATGGAGCCAATTACCATAGTTTCCTAAAGCATCCATAACACGAATAATTAGTATCAGCAAGCTGCTGTCATCGGATTTTTTTTCCAGTACATATCTTTAACAGAACCAAAAAAAAATATTAATGGAAATAATCAGAATTACAAGTACATAAGATGAACAAATGACAAAAAAAGAATTTAACGATGATCCTTACTTGCATGCTTCATGAACAACCTCAGCAGCTTTTTCTCGCAGAGCAGTACTACCAACAGTAGAGCCAGTCGCTCCAGCAAGCAAAAAAGTAGGATCAGAATCCTCCGCCATTCCACTCCGGGAGGCAGGATGGAAATCAGGCAAGCAAGAAAATAGACCTTGCAATGATGATACAATACGTAAAAGAGTCACTTTCAAGTGCTCTTTCTCATCTCCTGCACAACAAATAATATTCTGTGGGTGTCACAATACTTTAATGTACATTGATATCAACGACTTCCAACACAAAACACCAACATCCAAACATTGTTTATGAAATACTCCTCCAGTCCTCAATATAAGACATATTTACCTAATTTGATTAGATTAAGAAAGATGGTTAAGTTAGTTAATATGACATGTATTTTCTAAAACACCTTAGTCACTTTACTTAATTCCCTCATTCCCTCCTCCTCAATTATTATTGAACGAGCATCAATAGAGATAAATTGGGAAAAAATTGACAAATATGAACACTTTGTCCTATATTTAGGATTAAAATAAACTCCATAAATGTCTTATATTAAGAATCGGAGTATTATATATCTTAAGATCGGAAAGCATTGCATAAATGCAGAAACCTGCATCAAAATGCTCAGGATCCACATGCAGAATTTCCAAGAAATAAACATATAAAATTATCATAAGTCTTCTGACTCAATCAAAGCATTACTTAAATAGGAAGTTGTACTTGGGAGAAATTAGCATGTTTTACCTTGATCAGTATGGATTTTATTTTGGCAAATATTCAAAAGATCATCCAAAGCTGACTTGAAGTGAATGTCTAAAAGCTCATTTGCAAACTGAACTTCTCCATCACATGGAATATGCCACTTTGGAATCAATCTTTCATCCTTGGAATAATCCTTTGAGCTAATCCATTCTTCAAGAACAGCAGCATCCGGGTGACTAAGAATGCACCTATACAACAAAAATTATAACATTCCTATCACAGACAAAACTCTGTAACCACGATAGCAAAGGAAAGCACCCTGTAGATAGTATACATACTTATACTGATCAATTGGATAATAATGAATCTGACTCCCAAGAAGGGATCGAAGAAGATGATCAGCAGCCACATTAACCTGTCATTAACCCAGAAACCACAACAGAATTTATATATGCAACGAGGACCTCTAGAACTAACAAATTTCATTTTTATTATGTGCATATCTAATACTAAAGCAGAGAACATGGAAAACTTCTTCAAAGACATTATTCATATGAAGCACAGTAAGACCTTCCAAGAAGGTGAATCAAAAGCCAAGAAGATGGCTTCTTTGAATTGATCTTTGTAGCGAAGAAGAGCAGGGCCTCCATATGTGATGCCAACTGACAATATCATTAGTAGATACTCAATTGAAGCCTCAAGAGCTGGTGACAGAGTTGATTTAACCTGGGCAAAAAAGCTCTCAACTTTGAAGAGGATCCATCACAACATTAAAACAAAAGATAACCAATACTGATAAGAAAGGAACCTTGGATGAAGCAGAAGCATTGAAAGTTCCTCCTCCCCCAAATCCTGTGCGTGGTGTTCCTTTTAAAGATGATATCACAGATAATAGGATCGGTTCAACAACTTGACTAACTGCCTCTTCCGGGTTTGAATGAACACATGAACAACAAAGAAGTCCAACCTCTCCAATAGCACCAGGAAGAATGTTTGTCCTCACAAACTTGGAAATTTTCTTCAAAGCCTGTTAGATATTTCAAAGGATGGTAGAATTAAAAATTCGTCCAGAAATTGTACCATGAAGAAATTTCAGCAACACACAGGCTGACATCAATACCTGATTATACAGTGGTTTTGAAAGCCTTCCAAGCAGGATTTCAAGCACACAATAGTAGTATGGACCATCATTAACTAGAAAGGTTCCTGATGCTGCTGATGAGTTTAGACCTTCATTTCTAACACAACAGAAATCAATTGTCCAATTATAGACGCAAAAAAACTGAACTTACTTAAAATCCACGGAAACAACAGCTAAACTATTGCTGATTAAAGTTATGACCAAGATAATGGGGAATTTACCAACATCACTTACATAACACTGCTTGGCTCCAGGTGAAGAAGCAAGGAAAATAGACGGCACAAAAATTCATCCAGCCATTCAGAAAATTGAATCATCGGCATAAATGACAAATCATCAATTTTATCATCCAGTAAAGCCAACTGCCATTACAGGGTAAATTGATTAATTTTTTTTTTTCTTGGGATGGGATGTAAGCCACTTTATTTAACAATTTAGAAATCCATGCTCTTACATTGGAAAAGATGGAACCTATTAGTTGCATGGTAGCCAATGTTTTCGGAGGGTCATTAGCATCCATGCCAAGCAATGCATTAGACAATGAAACCGCTATAAGATCCATGAATGTGTCATCTCCACCACCAAGATCAACTGGCTTTGATGAGGATGTTGATAGAGATGTAAAAAGCAAAGAACGTCCAACAAATGCTACAGACATGACAGCAATTTTCAACTGGTGGGTAGCAGTCATCTGGGTAGATAAAAAGAATTTTATCAAAAAGACAAGGTAAAGTGCAAAAAAAAGTATGCTAATCAGAAGTGAGCATATCGTATGATCATTTTCTATCAAGAAAAATAAGTTAATGCTTCGGATAAGTCATTCACCACATATGTATGACGTATGTATTCCTACCAAAGAAGAAATTCATATAGTTCTACTAACCGTCTCAAGAGCCATTCGGAACCGAGAGGCCACAAATGGCAGAACCAATGAAGGTTCCACATATGACAATACAGAAGTTGCAGCGGCAACAGTTTCAGAGAGGTGCTCATTCTTGCTGTATTGACCTCGATCAATTAACTTAAGCACTGTATTAACAAAGATAGCCCTCTCTGGTCCTCCAAGATGCTGTTCAGATTGTTTGCCATTATTTGTATTCCTGTACAGAACATTATTAGTTTGCATGAAAAAAGCAGAGTAGATGCCAATTTTATATTGATTCTTACTCTTGTTCATGCTGTAGACGCTTCTGGAATTGAATCACCAAATGGTACAAAAATCTCTCCAATGAGTAAGTCCATCGGCCACCGTTTGAGGGATGGTAATATCTACAAAATTGATCCCAGTAAGCAACTGTGGGAATGACTAAAAAAAGAAGGCAAACCTGGAGCAATAAAATGTGCATAAACTAACTGTTCCAAGATGTTGACCAATTTCTCAAAGTACCGCAGTGCTGAACTACCAGGTTTTAACAAATACACCTGCAGTTGTAGTATCACAAAAGTCACTTAAAGTAAAAAACCCGCTAAGAGACAATCTTAAAAGCAAACCACAGCTTAACAGCTTACAATTGATTTTGCAATAGCCCTTGCGGGGGTAGCAGTTTTGTTGGAGAACAAGAACCTTGTGTTTCTTGGGACATCCAATGGAAAGGGATACGATCCACTTCCATTTGAAACAGGAACCTGCACAGTCAAAAGTATTAAACGTATGGATTGCTTCCAATAACAATATATAGTTTTGCATCACGTATCACATAAACTCATGCAAACAAAGGCTCAATTTTTTTGCCAACAAACAAACGCTCAATTTAAACATATGTAAAATAGACAAAAAACTATAAAGCACAAAACGTTAGGAGAAAACTTAAGGAAACTTATAATATGCCAAATATAGCAGGAAAACCACCAGATATTCTAAATAATCATAATAGTTTAGCCAAAGAAATTGTCAAATGCAAGCACTGCTTCATGCTACAATGCCAAAAACACACATAGCTAGTTTTGTCATAAAACTCCTTTAAACTACTGGATTATTAAAACCTAATGTGCAATTACAAAAGAAGTTATCAAAATTAATTTCAAAAAAATGTTGACACAAGCTTCAAATCAAGTCTGCAACAACTGTCAAAATCAACTTTGAGACCAACAACATGCATCTACTTCCTCATAAATTTCATCCCTCTGCACCAACTGTTAAAACATCTAAAAAACATAAGGGCAACATTGCTTGAGAAATCTAAATGCTTACCTCAAACATATTTAAGTATCTAGCAAAAAGTGTAGGCAAGAAGCACTCCCAATCAACATTGTGGTAATTTTTTACAACACGAGCTATAATAGCTGCCCATTGACCATTCCAAAATTGGCAGTTTGGTATGGAGTCCCACAATTCTATACACTCTTCAACCCAAACACTACAGGGCCAATAATAAAACTTAATATCCCAACAAGTAAGTCAGAAACCACACAGAATGAAATCCTCAAATGTGCGCACACGCGCTTCTTACTGTGAGAAGAATGCCTGATTGTCCCAGTTTGTAGGCAGAAAGAGTCTTGCAAAACCAGACCCCTCGAATGCAGAATTATGCCACGGGTTTTGCATTAATGATCTACAAATTTTCCATCAAGCAAAACAAAAGGCATTAAAAGGAGTAAAAATGCTCCAGTTCATGCTTGTCCAAGAAAAATATAAATAACCACCATAGCAAGCCAATAATTTGATTGGTCCAAATATATAATTTCAACATATTGTATTAAGTTTATCAACTTCTATAAAGATTACAGACACCGAAATTATGAAGCAGTATCATTAATGGCAATGCCCTTCACAGTGAACACATATTCACTCAACACAAACAGTTTAGCTATAAACAATCATATCAGTATGCATGAAGATTGAGCCTGAAATAACAAAATTCATATATTTTCAATTACAAAAGCCTTTTGAGCCTTAACATTATAGAATTCTAAAATTCTATACAGCTACAGATGCTGGAAGAAAAATTCATACTTCCATCAAAGGGCCATTCATCCAAAATTCCATGCCTGAGTCCAACATTCACACATTTCTTTTAAAGTCATTAAAATAGAGTATAATATCTAAACAAGCATGCAGCTATAATTCCACTTGATTGAAACAATGATAATTTACTTTAGTTTAGCCCAACATCAATTTAATTACACTAAGAGATAATTGCTCACAAATCAAGATCACTTAACATTATGGCTAAATTAAGTCAGAGAACTCACTTAAACTCAGACCATATTTCAAAGGCAGAACCCGATCGAAAGAACCTTCGGCAGGACCGAACAAGGGAAGTTATGACTTCGAAGTGGCGTTGTTTTAATCTCCAACCTTCTGGCCCTGTACTTCTGCAACAGTATAAGAATCCAAAATCAATGCCCAGTATTTCAAATTTAATATATTTTAATCAATTAGTATGTACAAGAAAGTCCAGACTTAAGAGATAAAATAGTAGAAATGTCAAAAAGATAACATGGAAATCAATTCCAAACATGACTTGAACATTTATAGTGATATGATGGTGTTAATCCTCAGAATTTGTTGTTTTTTTCCCTGTCTTCAAGTTCAGTTAATCAATAAATCATAGGTTACAGAGAATGGCATTATACATTAAGGTTACCAGAGGATAAATTTAAGCTAATAAAGGCTGTAACAGAAGGAGTGCGGATATTTACCTACTGAAATGTGTGAGAACCAATGTGTCGTACAAAGGCCGCCACTCAACAGTTAGTGTAATTTTTTTCCTGTACTTGTTGAGAAGTCTGACTAATAAATTACCCCATCTCACCTAATATACAAAAATATGATAACCAGTTAAGAAATAAGGGCATACGACAAAAGAAAACAACAAAGTTAATGAGACAAACCTGAGCATAAAGCTTATTACGGGCCATGTGAAACAATTCCAGACCCATCTCAATAACTGCATGGACATCTTCCAATGATACTTCACTTTTTGCCTTCAAGAAACTGCATGATCAATAAAAGGGTTATCAATCCATTCACTAACTCTATCCAGACACAAGCCATGAGTGAAAAAGTTGGCACTTGCTTCAGCTGTAAATTAGTTTTAGATAAAATAATAACCAGATGGAGCATTACAAGATATCTGATAAGTAAAGGCCACAGGCTAAGTCATGGTTTGTGAGGTGTGAAATGTTGTGCAAGAGAGAGAAGATTCAGAAATCACTAGGGAATATATGTATATGGGTGACGGTCGGTGAGAGGCAAGTAAGAACTTGGCAATTGTGAGGAAAGTTTTCTAGGCTCTTGAATGCTAGAGATCCTTTTATGTTCCCGTTTGTATTATCCATGTTAATTTCTTTCATTTTCACAACTGCTTGTAGCTTAAACATCAGACTTGCACTTTTTGGATTATTTTCCGTGTTTGAATATTAATTCTGGAATTGGTTTCCATCAATATCACACTAGGAAAGGAATAAGCAACTGAATAACCCAGCCAATAGCTATTGTTATGAATAAAAGGGACTAAAAGCTATTGAACATCAATTGTGCAATTCATATATGAAATCGCAATTAACTGTAAGCATTATTGATCAGATTGCTTTTATGCGCAAATAGCCTCATAGCAGTCGAGATTGTTTAAAGAAGAGAGTGTAGAAATAATAGGGAAACAATACGCCCCAGCCATCCGCCATCCCCCCTCCCCACCCCAAGTATTTCAGTCGAGCCATCTGCATAATGCAACTTGCTTATAAATTCATAACATGGGCATTGATCTCACAAAATTACAGCCTTCTGTTAACGTTGAAACGGATATAATCTCCAACTTTCATCTCCAAAAAGCATGAAAAAGACATTAATTCGAGTATAACTACCAAGTATTTCCCTACCCCATCCTGATAATCTTTGTTCACACCAAGAATCATTATTGCCTCAATTCGAAATCCTCACACAACTACCACAGACAGCACTGCGTCTGCTGTTGCTCAAGTAGTCAATCCAGAAAAATTAAGTCGCAAGCACAAAATCAAATGAAGTGAAATGACACAAATTGATTGAGTAGCAGCAACTTCAACACCGGGTAAACAAAACAAAACAAAACCAGAGGCATGATTTTTAACATAAATTGATGAAGAAAAAAGAGAGTGAACTAACAGGTCAAGGACGGAGATATATTTGAGGGTTGAGAATACGGAATCGGGATCATCAGTGCTGTACGAGGCCTTGACTGAGCTGATAACGCGAGCAAAGGAGTCGCGCTCCTTGACGGTCTGAGCGGCCACAGGCGGCGGAAGCCATGCATTGTAGAGATGCATACCGTAGCCGTAAAATCAAAGAAGATCAGTGATATAATGAAAATGATGAAAGTTGAATCGAGGAGAGGTGAGCAATTCGTTGAGGGGAGAGTATAAATAGGGTCAAGTTTCTTAGAGAGAAAGCCAAGGAATTGTCTGCGATGAGAGAGAGAGAAAGAGGAGAAGAGAGCGAGCGAGCTTGGATAGCAAGAAAAAAAAAATAACACCGTTTGGGAGGGGCCGGCGTTTGCAAATTGACTTTCAGAGCTTACGGGTAAACTGGTGTTCACACTAATCACTGTCTGTAGGTGCGTGCCATGTCGCTCGACCGAGAGAAAAGGGGGAAAAAAAAAAAAAAAAGTGATATTGTGATATTGTCTTGCCGTAAATGGATAAATCCCGATTGGAAACGCTTGCGTACCAACCTAAAAATAAATGAATCATTCCGGCAAAAGGTAAAAAAAAAAAAGGGAGGAAGAAGAAGAAGAATTAGGCATAGAGAGATCTTCATACTTTTGCCACCGCTTTCGTTAATTTTTTTTTTTTTTTTTTGAAGTGCAAAGGCAAGCCGGAGCTTAGAGCACTATTACAGAAGATGTAAACTTGGAGCTTGCTTGGTTTAAATAATCATACTTTTAAAAAAGTTAACTCTTCCCATATGCAAGTGCTTGCTGAGTACATTTCTTTTGAAAGATGGAATTATTTTTTTTAACTATAAATATTACTTCTTTCTATTATAAACGTCGGAGCTATATAACTTATTTTCATGTATTAAAAAAATATTTTTGTTGATCATTTGCAAAAACATGTAGGTTGGTTTTCATAAAACGTGATCTTTAATTTCAATTAGAAATTAATCTTTCTTATAACATCTTTAATACATGCAACCGATATATATATGGCTTGAGAACCAATGGTCTAGTAATTTAGTGGTATAGATACTTCCCCACATGTGGGAGGGTGTCAGTTTAATCCTGCATATAACTCTGATTATTAGTGTCTACCTTTATAATTCAAAAAATATATATAGTTTGAGAAAAGAAATATAAATTTAAGAGACAAAGTCTATTGATATATTACATTTATGATTAAAATAAGCCCCTTAATTAGCTACGAAATGTATAAATTGGTGTAAGTTCAAGGGTTAACTGTGAAGGATAATTTTTACAACATTAATACAAAATGTTTGGGAAGCATATTTTTTTATTTTATGGAAAGTTACTCCTCAGGTTCTCTCTAACCTTTCATAAACGTGCAATTTTTTGTGAATAAAACAAAAAAAAAAAAAAAAACACTAATTTTTAAGAGTTTCACAGCTCCCCAATAGTCATTTTATTTCACCATTTTTTTATGCTATTCTAGAACATTTATTCATATATAAATCGTATTGTAATAACATTTTAACTAATTTGTCTATTGGTTTATTACATAATTAGGAATACCATAATTTATGTTTCAATTTGAATTGAGATATTCTTTAATAATTATATTTGAGGCACTATTGAACATTAAATGCGGGCACATTTCGGACTGAACTTAAATGTTATAATAATGAAAGCAAGTCTACCTAACTTGATAGTACCTCTGGTCCTAAATATAAGATAAGGTTGATTTTTTTGGAGAGATTAAGGAATCTAAATAAGTTATTTAATCATATCATATATTATGTATCATTAGATTATATATTAATTTATTAGTTAAACTAATTAGTTTGAAAAAAAACTATAAATATAAATACTATAAAATAATTTAATTAATTTTCTTGATTTCTCTAAAAAATTAACTTTATCTTATAATTAAGATAAGAGGGAGTATATTTTTTGAGATTAGGTTGGGCTCGCACAAGTGCAGACAGTCTAAATTTGAAATACGAGTTATATAATTTGAGTCTCTAGTTGTAGACCAAAAAAAAATTTTGAGTTTCTAGTTTAGATCAACTAGAGTCGAGGTCAACAGCTCAACAATTTCTCTCTTCTCTCCTATTTATAGGTAATATTCTTTCTCATAACGTTAATCCTTTTTATAAACAACTTTCACTTTTTCTTAAAATGTAAGTTTTTTTTTTATTATTTTATCCTTATTAAATACTCATTCTTCCTTATATCTTATATTCATTATCTCTCCTATACTCTTTTAATAAATATGAGCATATATGGAAAAAAACATGACATTTTTTACACACTTGTTACTTTTAACTACTAGTTTATTTTGCACAATCAAATAAAAAGTTGATTATAAATAGAACTGGAGGAAGTGAAAGAATGGGACCAATGCAAACAGTATGGATCGAGGGTTGGTGCTGCACATCCCCTTATGCACATTCTGCTGCACACCTATTTTGAGGTTCTTCCCAAATATATTTTTATGGTTCTTTAGATTATCAGATTCTACATTAAATAGTCGATATTTGATATCTTATAGGCAAAAAACAAAGCTATTTTCAATTTTTTGTGATTTTTCAAAGATTCAGTGCTTAAAATGAAAAAAAAAACTGCACCATTATTCCGAAATATCTTTAAAAAATCATAAAAAATTGAAAACAACCACATATTTATTAGATAATGATTTGCGAATTCTTTTTTTTCCCCCTACGCAGAGGGGCTAAAGCCCCTAAACTCCCAAAAACTAGAAACAATTTGATACTATACTTTTATGGTTGATAAACAAAAAATAATCAATTCATACCTTAATGAACATCATAAATCATAATGTAATGATCCCACAAATATCTAAGGAAAAATTTCACCTAGCCCCATTGTAACTAGATAATTGCTAAGAGCCCCGCAATACTTTGAAACATCTTTACAGTCTTATGGGGAAGTGAAATTAATTTGAGAAGGGATTAGACAAAAATAACACTCCTTATGTGTCATCCTTAATCTTACAATTATTGATCTTACAAATTAGTTTATTTATCTTATTAATACACATATGTGTCTTATAAATGGGCATAGTTGTCGTGTGGATGCCCTTTTATCATGTAAATAACACAATTGTTACTGTCGTTTTAATTATTAATCTTAGGAGGGTTAACTTTATTCCCTCCTCAATTAGGCTGCAGTGATGTTTTAAAATGTTGCATGGGATTTTGGGAATTATTTAGCTAAAGTAGGCCTAGGTGAAACTTTCTCAATATCTAATATTGTCCAGTTACAATTTTAAATTATTTATTCATTTAACATGTATTTTTAACATTAAGAGAATTTCAACTGTAAATCCCTGTACGCCCATGACACATCATCTTATTATTATCACTTAAACTCATCTAAATACCTCCAATAAGATATCCCCATATCTTTTTTTTTTTCCCCAAAAGACATAACCATATCAAACGAATCTAAGTTTTTTTTAAACATGATCAACCAGCATTTGGCGCCTTTTTTGAATCTTATTATTACATATTTAAGCAAACGATTGTTCTAGTTTTAGAATTTATGGTTAACCCTCACATCGTAGATGTCTTTTATAAGACTTAAACTTGATACCCAAAAAAAATTCGATAAGATCTTACACCACTAAATTAACTCTTTATTGGTCATGTTGCATGTTGACACATCATCGTGTTGTGTCGTTTAACAGTCTGAGTGAAATAGTGTAAACCGTGAATATAGCTTCTCCTTTTCCTATTTGCCTCCTAAAAAGCAAAAAAGCAGTGAGTGGCTTCGTCAGAAAAAAAAGAAAGGAAAAGAAATGAAAGAAGATGCGATGTGTAATCTGGGGGGATGCAGCCTTTTTGGGCTTGAGGAACACTTTGGGGACGTCACAACAGACAGGGAAAGGCAAGAATCCGAGTGGGATACCTGCGGAGTCCAACGTCAGCCACATCCCAACCACGCACCACATTATACATCCAAATCAATCTTTTTTTTAAAAAAAAAAAAAAAAGCACCGATTTTTCTTTTTTGACTGAAAAATCAAGACCATGTAAGATTACCAAGACATTACCAGCTTACAAAAGCAAACAAGAATGGGTGAATCACCCTCCCATCATTCATAGCCCTTCCACAGAAAGGTGGGGTTCATCAAAAGTGCAAAAATATAGATATTCCAATCCCTATATTCCATTCGATAAAAAAAAAAAAAATCCCTATATTCCACAATATAGATATTCCAATCCCTATATTCCACAAGGACGGGTGGAGAATGGCATCCAATGCTTTAAAAGGAGGAATGCATGTCAAACCAAAAAAAATTATCAAGTCTCCATTTTCATAGTTCAAGTGGTTAGACTAATAATCAAGTTTAGGATATAATATTAAATAAAAATTTAATAAAAATAATTGTATGCATATTACATGTGTGTGTGTAAGAAATAAATCCATAATAAATTTATTGTCAACACAATAATATCATAATATATAAATTTTTTAATGAAGTAATCCGTATGATTACAAGTAGTCTGAAAATATATTACATTTTTTGAAGAAGTCAATCTTTTTTTAAAATTTTTTAGCCCTTTCCCCCATCGAACCCAAATTTTGTTTGGTTTCAGGTCTAATTTAGGTTCTAGTTCAATGGAAGTTTAATCTTGGCCCAGCACGGCTCAACGATGGAAACAATTTTCTTATTCAAATCAAGCTGACAGTAAATTCAATCAATAGTCTGATCCAATTCTTTAATGATTAATGTATTGATGATATTTATGTTAGGATGATTGCTTTTTATAAACTTGATAACTTTTAAATAGTCTACACGTGAACTTCTTCCAACTTTTGTTTCGACTTAGGGTTTGTTTGGGAACCTGTTTGGAGGCTAAAAAAGTTCATTTGGGGGCTAAAAGCCCCAAAAGCTCATTTGGTGTGTTTGTGAGAGTGTTGGTGATGGCTGGGTTTCTGCAGAAAATAGAGCTTTTATCAGATGGAGATCAAAGCTGCTTTTACTCAGATGGAGATAAAAAAAAGTTACTTCTGCCATCGCCAATCCAAACACAAATCATATCCACAGTCTGACTTTTTTTCTATATGACTTTTTCAAAAACTTATCTATAAAAAAAGTTCCTTCTTTACCATTAATCCAAAGTCTGATTTTTTTTCTATATGACTTTTTCAAAAACTTATCTATAAAAAAAGTTCCTTCTTTACCATTAATCCAAACAGGCACTTAATAATTTAGTGTCAAGTCCCTCGATTAATCTCATTAGCACAATTATAGCAGGAAAGCTAGGCTCAACCCTTCCAAAAGTGATATCTCATTCATGGCTGATAGCCTCTCCACTCTCTCCTAAACTGTATAGGAAAGGCCCAAAGCCAATCTCGAGGAAGAGTTCAGCTTCAATTGGTATAGATATGCGTGTAAAGTGTATCTGAGAAATGGTAAATGTTTGTGGTGCATGCTCTTTGAACACTGGCCACTATACTTTATTTGTTCAGTGGACCCCTGTAAAAATATCTTTTTGCAACTAGCTAGATAATATCCATATGTCCCACACCGTACATGAACAGAGAGTATATTCCATGGTATCTTCTTCATTTGTGGGCTTTTCTTGCTTCCTCTTGTATTTCCACTTGAACCTCTTAGTTTGAAAAAGTTGAGTGTGTTTCCATAGGTTTGACTCCTTTTTCCTCTCGTGGAAGAATCGTCACTTCCACTGAGGAGCTGTTTGGTTTGGAGAAGAGTAATTGTGACAACAAAAATGAAAGAAGAAGAAACAAATGTTGAAAGAAATACTACTTAGTTTAATAAGTAATTAAACTTATGTTTGGTTAGATATTAAAAAAAAATGATACGATAGAAATGAAAGCAACGTAAATGAACCTGCTTCGAATCTATATTGGATGCTTTGCAGATCTAGCTACACTGGTGTAGGAGAAATGAAGTGAGCATGAGAGAATTCTCTGAAACGATTGTCTTGAGTTTTTCCCCCCCAGAGAATATTCATTGTTTGTTCGTGTCTTTCTCTCCTCACTTCTTCTTCTTCTTGTTTTTTTTATAGGCGTAAGGCAGAGGCGGGTTTTTATTGATTTCGTGTTCATGCAACCTCCACGTATCACTTATGCCATATGTAGTTTTTCTGCAGTTATTAAAATATCACTTAGACAATATCATGAATAAGTAAGGTGAAAAGTATTTACCCTCTAAGTTTCGAGGAATTATGCCAATAACAAAATCTAATAAAAACGGGTTAAGGAACAAATTTATTAACGAAGTTTTAAGGAATGAGCGCATAGCATGATTATGTTTTAAAGGGGGCAAAAATATATATAAGGTTTTAAAAGTGGAGCATCTAGCACAAAACCATCAAATTTGACCTAACTACTAACGGCGTTATGCAGATTTAATGGTTTTGTGCCATATGCTCCACTTTTAAAACCTTATATGTATTTTTATCTTTTTTAAAACATAATTGTAACATGCGCTCCCTCCTTAAAATTTTATTAATAAATTTGTACCTTAACCTTTTAAAAAATGGTAGATAAGTTTTGGGCCCTTTACATGATAAAATCACAGAGAATAACAAGGGCCCGATTACAATTAGGAAGAACCTTGGAAAAACAAACCAACAACAAAACTGAACAAACAAGAAGAACAAGATTGAGGACTCATCAAAAGCATACGCACCCGTTGAATCGTAATGCAATAAGGAAGGAGACCAATACTCAGCAAGGTGGGAGGCGATCACACTCGAAGTAGCGTCTAGACTGCCCACAAACCACCTCAAAACGACCACATAAACCCTAAATATACGGAAGGATGACAAACCTACTACTAAGTGTTAATTTAAAATAGCCGTGACAAAATTGACTATTTTATAATCTAACTTTTATAAATTTAAGATTGTATAAAAATTAGATTGTATAATATAATTTATGTTTGGATTAGCGGTATGATAAGTGGTTTTTCTGAAAGTGAAGCTTGTTTGGAGAATTATTTTGAAAAGCAAATTTAGATATAAAATGATTGAAAAAGACATAAATTTTGTTAAATAGATATATGTATGATAATTTTGGGTTAATATAATTTTTTATCCCTGAAGTTTGATCCAATTTTGGTTTTGGTCTCTCAAGTTTGAAATCGGTGATTTTGGTCCCTGAAGTTTCACCCAATTTTGGTTTTCGCCCCTTAAGTTTGAAATCGTTAGTTTTGATCCCTGAAGTTTCACCCGATTTTGATTGTGGTCCCTCAAGTTTGAAAAGGACTTAAGTGACTCAGTTATGAAACCCGACCGGACCCGAGAAAAAAAATCAAGTCCTTTTAAAACTTGAAGGATCTAAACCAAAATCGAGTGAAACTTTAGGGACCAAAACCAAAATTGGGTGAAATTTCAGAGACGAAAACCACTAATTTCAAATTTGAGGGACCAAAACCAAAATTGGATCAAATTTCATGGACTAAAAATTATATTAACCTTAATTTTAAGAGAAACATTATTTTTTTTTTTTGAAAAAAATTTCTCAGAACATTACAAATATTATATTATTGGGTTATTTTAAAGTTATTTTTTTTAATCCAGGAGGGTGGGTATTTTTCCTTTTTACTCATTACTCCTCCCTTCCTCTCCCTTCCGGAGCATGAGACCACGTTTTTGTCCTTTTACCCAATGCTTTTTCTTCTCTCTCCACGGTGGAAAAACCACCCCCTCCCAATGTTACGAATATGTTTAGCAGTGATAGAAATAATTTTTTTTTTTAATTTAACTTTTATAATTTTGATATAGGATAAAATTTAAATTATAAATATGATTTATGCTTGGATTAGTAGTAGTAGAAACTCATCTTCATTGTAAAAATTGAAAAGCAGGTTTTAATGGCTTCTTCTTAAAAATAGCTTTTGGTCTAAAAACTCATTTAAAAAAATATCAACCCAAACACCTCATTTTACTTCCACTATGCTGTCAATCCCCACCACCTTCCCAAACATACCGGTATAAAAAATCCAGCTTAAGAAAACAAACAGTTACTCTCTCATAAGTCCAATGGACCAGAAGCTATGCCAAACATAACTAAAAGACTCAAAAGCTTCCAATCCCACTTTTACCCTCCAACCTTACTGTTGGCTCAAATAAGGTATATCCCAAACCCAGCCTAAGAAGAGAAATCCAGAGCAAAGACCGTCAATTCAATTCGGTTATAGCAAGTGGGTAAGTGTATAGTTTGGTGTTATAATGATATAATCTAAGCACCCACCTTGATTTGGTGTCCCTTGTAACTCCACCACGCACAAGCACCCATTCTTTTCAGTGACCCGTGACCCGTCTATATCCAATTTATACTCTGTAGTGACTACCATCAGGTAGAAGCCACTAGATCTGTTATCAAATCTATATTCAATGTCGTAGGCTCTACTTCAACCACTTGATCCCATTCAAAGCTCTTGAAACTGTCCCCATAAATCTAGTCCTATTATGTTCCACATCATTGCTTGTGGCCTTGGTTATTCGTTGAAGATGGTTGTCACACATTCATATGCAGCGTTTTGTATGAAGCAGGAAATAATTGCTTCTATAAAACGTCCGTTTAGCAGGCTTTCAAGTTTGAACGGATGTGCATTGATAAAAATTTAAAGACCTCTTGATTGGGCTTTGCCCTCCGTGTTTTCTAATGTCGCTATGACATAATACAAAATTTACTCGATGGCAAAAAAAAAAAAAAAAAAAAAAAAAAAATTTACTCTTGTCTTATTTATTCAAAAAAAAAACACTAAAGACCTCGGAAAAAAATCTGAGTTGACTGAAAAAATTAAGTCTATTATTCAAATGCTAACATTTTTCAACGAGAAAATCAATTTCCAACAAATTTATATTTTCCAATGCAAAAATCAGTTTGCCGCTTGTGTCCTACGTAAGAACGTAACGAACGCGGGCAAGTTGTTTTTCGGTTTTTTTTTTTTCTTTCATTTTTTAATTAAAATTGATTTTTTTGGCCAGTGTCTTTAATTAAAATTGATACTCCATATAAGAAAAACTGACTTGATAACTTGCATTGTGCAACACTGCCACCATAAAATTACTGTTCAGCTTTTTTTTTTTTTTTTTTTTTTAAATCTTACAAAATAAAAATTATATCTTTACAGTCATACTCGTAGAATTACAGAACAGGAGAAATGAAACATCAAACAACAAAAATTCTACAATTACATGCTTGAATGACCAGAAAGTTTTATATTTTATTTGTAAGATTTGATTAAAATCATATATACTCTCGGAGTATTACAGAAAAAAAAGGTTCCAGTGTTCCACACACGAGAAAATCGCTAGAGAAGGAGCAGAAAAAGTATCCGTTGTCATTCATGGAAGAACGTGAGGATGAACTAAATACGTAGTATAAAATAATATGAAAGCATGAAAACAGAAGAAAATATGACCGTTGGACCGTCCGCAAGATGAGATGTAACCGTTGAGATCTCAGGCGTTCCGCAACAAACTTCCATTATATATTTCCCCTCACATCTTCTAATTTTCCATATCCAAACTATCATCTTAATCAATTCTTCTCAATCTGCTTCCCTGCAACTTCTCATAATCTTCTCTCATTGTCTGCTGAATTGATTTTTTGTTCGATCATTCTCACTGTTTAATTCCATTTTACATTCTAGTTAATTATTATTTCTGTCTAACTTAACATTTTGATTATTTTAGTTGTTATACTCTTGTGAATTATCTGCATTTGAATCAAGAAAGCAATGGCGGAATCAAAAGACTCACACATTGTGGAAATCCCAGTGGATTCGGAGCACGAGCAGAAGAAGCTCCTCCCTGCTATTTCTAATTTTGTCGAAGCAATCGAAGACCATCCACTCACTGAAATCTCGGACAGTCCTGGCCACCTCTTGCTCCTGAAACTATGGCAGAGAGAGGAGGAAATCGTCGGGCAAAGAATTGCTCACAAAGAACTCCGAATGGACTCCGTCAAGCGCGATCTCTTCCAACTCTCTTCCTTCTTCTTCATCTTCCATTTCCTCTTCTTTACCCTACTATTCACATCCTCCGTCAACCCCTCGGACGGCGGATCGTGCGGTCAATGGTGGATCCCGTCGGTGATATCCGCGGTGACGTCGGCGGTGTTTATAGTTTTGGTTCAGGTGAAGGTGAACGCGTATTGGAGAATGTGGAGGGAGGTGAAGAGAGAGAGGGAAGCAGGGCGAGGAGTGACGAGGTGCGTTCAGGAGCTGAGGATGAAGGGAGCGAGCTTCGATCTGTCGAAAGAGCCGAATCAGAATGGCAGCAAGAAGATGAAGAGCTCGAGCGTGGAGATCAAGTGGAAGCCATGGAGTTGGTGTTCTAAGAATTCGCTAATCATTTGCCTTGTTTGTTTTTCAGGGCTCGCCGTCCCTGCTTCCAAGCTTGTTCTCTGTGGCTTCTGATTCTGCTCCTGAAGCCTTTCCATGTTGCTCAGCACTGAAAATGGTGATTTTCCTTTAAACATACATATTCATGAAATTTGTGCGTCATTGCTTAATTTTTCAGGCTTTATGCTAATCTGAGTTGATTCAATAGGGATGAAGCATTTTGGGTCCGATTAAGCAATTCTAACCTTTTGGAGTCGCTGCAACGAACGAAACACTGACGAAGAAGAAGATGATGGAAGGCTTCGAATTTCAGTGCATTAATGCAAGAATCAAGTGCTGAAGGATGCGGCTGAATCATATGATTATGAGCAACAAGCATTTTGGTAATTTTCCTTTACAGACATATGAAACATCTGTCATTGCTTAATTTTTCAACGACAAACCTAAATTAAGAAAGGCTTTATACTATCTGAGTTTACTCAAATCCGGTCGAACATGAATAGGGATGAAGCATTTTGGGTCCGATTAAGCATTTGTACCCTTTTGGAGTCGCTCTGCAACAAGCGAAACACTGATGAAGAAGAAAATAATGGAAGGCCTCAAAATTATGCAATGATCAAATGTCGAAGGATACGGCTGAATCATAACTGAGCAACAAGCATCGAGTATGAAGGACATGGCTGAATCATTTGATGCGATTCACTGACGAAGAAGAAAATAATGGAAGGCTTCAAAATTATGCAATGATCAAATGTCGAAGGACATGGCTGAATCATTTGATGCGATTCACTGACGAAGAAGAAAATAATGGAAGGCTTCAAAATTATGCAATGATCAAATGTCGAAGGATATGGCTGGATCATATCTGAGCAACAAGCATCAAGTATGAAGGACATGGCTGAATCATTTGATGGATTCAGCAAGAAGAATGAGAAGACAGAGATTTCTTTTTTGGCCTAAATGAGAAAACATATCACTTCCAATATTTTTAACAATTCCTGAGGCTGCGAAGCTTCGCAATATGATGTCAAAAGCACCGGAATCTGGGTTTTGAATCTGTGGCTGAAGCTAAGTTCGGGTTGTTAATATGATGAAGACATATTCAAACTTTGTGTTTGAAGGCAAAATTGTAGCTCACCATGGAAATACTGATTTTGTTTTTGGATACTTACATAACATTTTCATTTTTTTTTAAAGGATATAATTATAATTTAGAAATAATTATTTATTTTAAAAATTAATAAATAATGTGTGGAATAAAAAGAAAAGGGATCTAGTTAAAAAGAATTTTAAAAATAATTATTGTTAAAAAAAATAATAAAATAATAAATATATATATATAAACAAAAAAAATTATACAGGAGGCGCACCAACCAAATAATTAGAAGAGCGTACCTGTATATATATTTTTTTGTTTTTTGTTGTTTTTTTATTTTTTTTGTTACAACTTACTTGAGATTATCTTCAATTCGTAGTCTTAAAAAAATAGTGTCAAGCTTGGACTCTGTAAACGGAAATAAAATTAATATCTGAAGTGTTGAAGATCAAAAAGGCCTGGGAGGAAGGCTGGCACTTTAGAAAGAAATAAAATTAATCTAGTATTATCGAACTTAAATTTGTTTTGTTATTAACAGACAAGTAGTTAATTAGCTGACCCTCTGAAAAAGACAGGTAATCAATTGGTTAAACCTCTCAAAAGGGAAATATCAAGTGTTGAAGAACAAATTCTAAAATGAAAGATAAAAAGGGGCTGAGCAAATTCAAGCCTTAAAAATGAAAATTAAAAATTGGTTTAATGAAACAAAAAATATTGGTATTATTCAAAATTAATCTATTAGAACCACTCTTAACAGGTTGAATTCAAAAATTATACTATTATCTATGGTTCTTAGAATCTCGAGTCGTATTTCACGATTAGATTCAAAAACAGGTTAAAAAGAAATGAATATGTTAATGTATCTTACTTATGCATGTATCTTACGATTCCATGAACGATACAAGTTGAAATCGCAAGAAGCGCGTGATGCTGGCAATTCGTGCGATTCTAGGTGAACCAAGTTGTACACAGATTGGCTTTGATCTAGCATGATCTGGGTTGGCTTTAGAAAACCCCTTTTTTCATTTTTTTTTTCTGGTTTTGTCCAAATTAATTTAAGAATTTTTTTTTTACTTCTATGATTTATCTCTGATTTTCTCTCACTCATCCCAATCAAAACCTTATTTTTTTTATTTCTTTTTTTTTCCTAAAATGTTATTGT
This sequence comes from Inga laurina, assembly GCA_963855925.1. NCBI lineage: Eukaryota > Viridiplantae > Streptophyta > Magnoliopsida > Fabales > Fabaceae > Inga > Inga laurina. The sequence continues at coordinate 15,352,047 of OY979704.1, read as the reverse complement.
CTTTAAAATGCTAATATATACAAACATTTAACATTTAATATTCTCTTATTTGAAAATTACATTAATATCATCCTTATAATTCATCATGAATCTTATGATTTACGATTCTAAAATAAGCTTTCCGATTCACAATTTGTATCCCAATTTGATAGCTATTATTTGTATCCCAATTTGTTATCAAGAGCTATTATTTTGGGATCAATTTTAACATTATAAAATAGTTGATATTTTTTTTAATAAAAATAGTTTAATTGAATCACAACACAATTTTATTAATTTTTTTTTTACATAAGGCCAAGAGAACTTAGTAATTGGGAGAATTACATTCAGGTCAAGAAAAAGAAAAAAAAAATGATCCAATTGACAAGTCCAAGAGCTTCAATTGACAAGTCCAGAAGCATTTTTGATAAGTTCAGGGGACTATTTTTTTATTTTTTCTCTTGTGCAAAACCTAAATATAATTCTCCCTTGATAATTTAACTACCCGAGACATCTACACATCCCGACTATTATTTGAGGTCCTCCCACATGTCCTGCCTTTAGGAGGCTTAGTGGTTCTGCCAATGATGCACCCACGATTAGGGGTGTTCAAAATATCTCGATCCCAATTGTCCTTGCCCGGTCCCTGATATTTTATCCCTGGAATTTCCCGTCCCGGCCGGGACCGGGAAAACCGGGACTGGGACCAAGACCGGGATCACACCTTGTGATCCCGGGAATTCCCGGTCCTGTTTTTTTTTGTTTCTTTTTTCCTCAAAAAATAGGTTATTATTTTATTTTTGTATTTTTTACCCCATAAATTAAGTTATCATTTGATAAAATGTATATCAGATATTTAGTTAGAGTTAAATCATATATATCGTGATACAAATCCTAACTATATAATGTATAAAGATAATAACAAAAATGATGAATATGATAATAATATTAATAATAATATGTTATTTTTCAATTCTAACTCAATTTGTGTGATTTTTATGACCTTATTAGGTGTTAAATAATCACTTTAAACACCAGATTATAAAAAATTTAACTAATATAATCATATTATTAAAACCGGAAATTCCCGATCCCAATTGTCCCGAGAGTTTCCCGGGACCGGGACCGAGAATGACGTCCCAATCCCAGCCAATCCCGGGACGGAAACCGAAAATGGGTATTCCCGGTTCCGTCCGGGATTTGAACACCCTTACCCGATGTAGACAGGGGAGGACCTCATATAATAGTCGGGATGTGTAGATATCTAGGATGGTAAAATTACCAAGTTCTGTTGGCCTTATCTGTCCAAAAAAAAAAAAACATAATCACTATCTCGTGTACTAAAACAAATTGCTTTTCATTATGTTTCTTGGAGGAAATTTAACTAAAATTGGTTCGTCATTAACCTGAGAATTCAACCTCGATCAAACCCTAAATCTCATATTGACCAAAAAAGAGGTCAAAAGCATGCCTTGAGTTAAAAAAAAAAAAAATAGTAGATTCCACAATTACAACAGAATTGGAGATAACATAACACCGCAACTGTAAAGACAAAAGGGGGGAAAAAAGCTAAATATACGCGTCCGGTGAATATTAGGCACTTTCAAAGCCAAAAATTCGAAAAACACCTGCAAACAAAATGCGGAAAAGTTAGCAAGCTTTCTTGTGGATCCTGGGTTCCTAATGAAGCCCTTTATATGTCCAGAAAAAAACATACCTTCATCAGCCTGATACTTGTTTTTGTCATCACCAGCATATGCAAGTAAATTGTATTTTGGATTCCATTCCACGCTGTTCATCGCAGCCCTACATGGAATCTGATGCACCGTTCGTCCCGTATGCACATTCGACTGTTTCAAAAGGAGCAAAAGTTTAAACCAACGAGTTTGATACACATATGTCATAGGAATTTTGGCATGCATGTTTTGTTTAATAACCAAAAAAAGGGTGCAACGAGCTCACTCATCCTAACACTACTCTCTATCTCTCTATGTGCGTGTTCAAAGCCTGGTAAGGCAGGTCAAGTTTGTGAACAGCTCTAGTCAGCTACACTTACTATATCAATGAACAAGTCTTCACTGGCAGAAGCAATATAATCACCGGTATGATTGAAACTGATTGTCCTCACAGGCCATCTGAGAAACACAAACAGAAAACAATTTCACATCTGTCGTCACAAGCTATAGATAGTAAATAATTAAGAAAAACACAAGCGGAATTAAAAAATGAACATGAAAGTCCAGGAAAACTCACTCAAGCTTCGTAAAGGTACGCACACAGAGCATCTCAGAGATATCCCACAGGCTAACTAGGGAATCAGCACTTCCAACGGCAAAATATCTGCCTCAATAACATGAGGTTACTATTTGAGTATAATTTTTCAAGTATGCCATTTTATATGAATAATTCATATCCTATTGAAGTAAAAGAAGAAAGAAACCTAATATACAACACTAGAATCCGCTATAAAGTTATGCATTCGACTCTTAGCGTGATAATCTTAACTACAATTAACAACAACACAAATAGAAGAAGCATACCTTCCTACTGGATCTATAGCAATGCAATAACAACCAGCAGTATGGGCCATGAGGGTATCCAGAGGCCGCAGAGATGGGTAAGACAGTACTTCGACAGTCCCTTAATTGGAGAACAAACTATGGAAAATAAGATTTAAATCTTGAAAGTAAGAGAGCAAGTATCAATTCAATTAATGATCTCACCATTTCCTGTTGTTAGGAAGAACATCTCTCCTGTCATGTTCCAGGCAATCTCATTTACCTAGAAAGTTGTAGGGAAAGATCAGGATTTATTTAGCATATTGGAGCAAATAGCCAGAGTTGTGCAATATGTATGCTGAGGGTAGACAGATCAGTTAAATTCAATTCTGTTCCAAAACGCTCATCAATCACACATCTAACATTGAATACTGTATACTGGAAAAAAGAGAAAGGAAAACTGTGCAATGTGCACTTATAGTATTATCTAATCATAGATTGGTACATTTATGAACTCATGGAAATTTAGGCTTTAGTGTTGCCGAACAAAACAATGAACTCGTGAACAGTATCCATGGTGGTTCACTTTAAAGAATATGGAACTACAGGGGAGATGAATTCCAAAACAGAAAACAAGACTTAGAAAACACAGCAAGCAAGTGTTGTGGAAGCTGGAGCAAGATTATAATAGCAAAACTAGAAAGAACTCGGATCGATTGAAAGGCTATATGCTTAATCTTAGATTTCTCTCTTTTTTTATCAGAAAACCATATTCTTTTCCAAAATCCATGAAACTTGAATTGGTTTGGTGCCTTGGTGGTAAAACCTCAACATTATTTTTTAACAAATGCATCAGGTTTCAAGGGATGGAGGTTGCAAATTGGCAGAGCATTTTGATCCAATGATAAAATAAATGTAATTTGCACTATAACTAACTAGCCCATCATGAGGACAGTAATTTGAGCTCTGATACCTGAATATCACAGGGTGGTTTTAATTACCTAAAATAATTTCATGAATTAAAAGAGCAAAGACCAATGCTCATTCACAGTTCATGTGAAACTAGAAGAAATTAATATAAAGACAAATTTCTGAAAATTTACAAGGTCCAATTTCAATAATTTACTTTAACTCAAGATAAGCTGTCAGAAACAGAACAAAAAAAAAACATATAAAGTAGACAATACCTCATAATTGAACTTGCGCCTATGAATTGGTTTAAACTTCCGTACATCCAATATTGTCAACTCATCATCCTATGAATCACAACAACAAAGTAGACTTAGTATGCGTTTGGAAACCTGTTGGTCTTTGCCAAAATGTGGCTTTGACTAAAGTAATGTGAGAGTAACTTTGTCTCAAAAATTGTAAAATCCCGTTTGCAATGAGAAACCAAACAACCTATTAGATGCTTAATTGAAGCAAGAGTGTTATCAGAAAATGTCTAGCCAGTAACTACCAAAGCTCAACGATTCAAGAGCAGGAAACAATTAAAAGATACCCAAGATAGAAATACCGCTAAAGTGCCCCCACACAGTATCAGCATTCTGGAGCTTTCAGTGGATGCCGGCCCCTGCTCCGCCTCCTATCCACCATGTCTATCAGAGACATCCTAAGGAAAGTAATGCCACTGCTGGTTTCTCTGACCTACCAATGCTCACCTCGGCGCCTGATCCGCACTTAGCCTTCTCGCCCTCACTGGCCTCTGACCCTGAACTAGTACCTGAGTCCGTGCCGGATACTCTAGATCCTCCTGCCTCTTCTACTGACCTACCCATTGCCCTCCGCAAAGGTAAACGCACTTGTACGTACCCTATCTCCTCGTTTGTATCCTATCATCACCTGTCGCCCACATCCTGTTCTTTCATAGCATCCCTAGACTCTCTTACCATTCCCACCAACCTTTCCCAAGCCTTGGCTCATTCTGGTTGGCGTGCTGCGATGGACGAGGAAATGATGGCCCTTGATAAGGCTGGTACCTGGACTCTCGTTGATTTACCTCCTGGGAAGAAGGCTATTGGGTGTAAGTGGGTATTTGCCGTTAAGACAAAAGCTAATGGAACCTTGGAACAATTGAAAGCTCGACTGGTTGCTAAGGGTTATGCTCAGACGTATGGTGTTGACTATTCCGAGACCTTTTCTGCTGTGGCCAAGTTGTCCTCTGTTCGTCTCTTCATCTCTATGGCAGCTACCCATGGTTGGGACCTTCATCAGCTGGATGTTAAAAATGCTTTTTTAAATGGCGATCTTCTTGAGGAAGTGTACATGGAGCAACCGCCTGGCTTTGTTGCTCAGGGGGAGCATGGCAAGGTATGCTACCTTCAGAAATCTTTATATGGTTTGAAGCAGAGCCCTCGTGCTTGGTTTGACAGATTCAGTTCTGTGGTTAAGAAGTTTGGTCTGAATCAAAGTAAATGTGATCATTCTGTATTTTATCAACGGACAGATGCTGGTATGATTCTCTTAGTAGTCTATGTCGATGACATTGTTATTACAGGGGATGATATGACAGGGATCTCGTCACTCAAGGTCTTTCTTAATTCCCATTTCCAAACAAAGGATTTGGGTCAGTTAAAGTACTTTCTTGGGATCGAAGTTATGAGAAGCAAGAAAGGCATTCTCCTAACCCAGCGGAAATATGTTCTTAATCTACTGAAAGATATCGGGAAACTTGGAGCATCACCCAGTAGCTGTCCCATGATTCCTAATCCCTTTTTGGATATTGATGAGAGTGTGCCGTTTGATGAGCTACCTGAGGATATGAAAAAAAGGATTGATCCTGAGAAGATTAAACCGTTTGCCTACCCTGAGCGATACCGAAGGCTGATTGGAAAATTGAATTATCTCACGGTCACTCGCCCTGATGTAACCTTCCCTGTCAGTAGGCTTAGCCAATTCATGGTAGCACCAACCGTTGCTCAGTGGGAAGCTTTGGAACATGTCTTACATTACTTGAAGGGCTCACTTGGTCGTGGTATACTCTATACAAATCATGGCCACACAAAGATTGAGTGTTTCTGTGATGCTGATCATGCGGGGTTAAAGACGTCTAGGAGATCTACTACAGGCTATTGTGTTCTTGTAGGTGGAAACTTGGTATCTTGGAGAAGCAAGAAGCAGGACGTGGTGGCAAAGTCTAGTGCAGAAGCTGAATATCGAGCCATGTCTCAGTCTGTACAGGAGATTGTGTGGATTCACCAGTTAATGAAGGAAGTTGGTCTTGCCACGTCATTGCCTGCGAAGCTATGGTGTGATAATAAAGCTGCCTTACACATAGCCTCCAACTCCGTGTTCCATGAACATACGAAGCATATTGAGATTGATTGTCACTTTATACGTGATAAGATCAAGGAGAACTTTATCTCTATAGGACATGTACTGTCTAGTGATCAGTTAGGTGATTTTTTGACTAAGGCCTTGGATGGCACTCGGGTTGACTATCTTTGTAACAAGTTGAGCATGATTAACATCTATGCTCCAACTTGAGGGGGAGTGTTAGGAAATAAATATATCAGGAAATTAGGATCCTATATAATCAGGGATAATTAGGATTCCTCATAATTAGGGATTGTGATTGATATCAATCACATAATGAGCCATTAATGTAGAGGCTCCTCTCTTGTATATAAATACCCTACATCTATACATGAATATATACACTTTTCTGAGAATACAATTACAGAAGGAATTGAAAAACATACCCTATTACCTACAGCCACATGAGTCCCATCAGGTTTGTAGGTGATGTTAATATTCTCCCCACTAAGTTCTGCCTGTTGTGAGCACTTTCCGCCTGTAGAAACCAAATATGAGAAATATTTTGCCAAATCCTTCTTGGCACCATAAAATTTGAAAGTTGAAAGTTTTTTCTAACTATTGCAAAAGACATTTTCTCATCAATAAGTGGTCTTTCCCATTAAAATGCCTACAAATAATAAAACCACGTGCCCACTGATTTCATTAATGACAAAAGGTTAATTGTCAGGAAAATCTGGAGATAATTCAGATGATTAAGAGAATATAACTTCACTTGGTAGTAGGTATTAAACATCCCCAAATATATAAAGGCCCCATCTAAGTTCGTCCATGCTGTATGACAAATCAGAGTAAAACCGAATGATCACTTACTACGAGCATCCCACAAACGAACAGTCTTGTCTCCTGACGCAGTTGCAATCAGATCAGCATGTTTGGGGTCCCAACATAGCTGATCCACACTATCAGTGTGACCCTTCAATTCAATATCTTTGACCTTACCCTGAAATAAAACCCAACCCCCCATAAAAGAAAGAGAAATCAACAAATTTTCAATCACATTAACAAATGAGAAAGTAAGAATTATTTGCACAGACTTTAATAGTGACAACCAAAAACATAAGAAAACTACAGGCAAAGAGGTAACAAGGAAACAGCGCTAAAGTTGAAACTTAAAACATAGATGTGGTCACCCAAACCATATATTTAGGAAAAAGTATAATTCTGGACTAATTGGCTCTGGCTACATGAATCTTTGAGTAAATGAACCAAAATTCTCAACATGAATTCCGAATCAAGTCCAACAAACCAAACCTCCTGTAAAGCTAATTTTTAACCCGTTAGAAATACTTATGGTGGACTTCATATTTTTCAAAACCAATAAAGTTAACATGTTTCTCAGTAACCTTCAAAAGGAATTTTTCCATTTTTGTCTCAGAATGTAACTTGATTCCCTCTCCAATCTATTGACGACATCTGAAAGTCTCTAAGGTTTTAGCTTTTGCCTCTTTCTCTGCGTTTTTCAATGACTCTATCCATTACATCAAACAATTGGCCTGGTGTTAGAAATAAATAAGTAAGCGTCAAAGTCCAAGACTTCCAAGGATTTAACTTCCAGTGTAATCAGCCCGTTCCATGATAATCAGTTATCTGTCAAAATAGTAATTTCCACCCTTGCTCTTACGGGAAAACTCCCATCATTCTTTACCAAATCCATTGATTTGATAGCTTAATCTTACTCCAGAAACCATTTGTATATTCCTACCATGAAGGTTCAATTTAACGTGATTGGTGGTTTTGACAGTGAATTTAGAGTATAGCTAGAAGGAGTAGTAGAAAGAGAGAGGAAGAAGAGAGAATGGAGTACCAGAGCTATTAAAACCACATCAGGATGCTAAATAGAAAGTACCCTGCACACAACTACTATGACGAGGGGGGAAAGATCGCCCCTAACTATATTCTGAGCAATGCAAAGGCTTAAAAAAGTAAAGGAAAGAGCAAGGAGTCCATAGGGGAGGAATTTTACATGTCCGTGTGGCTCAATATACCATATTCGAGCAGTTTGGTCCACAGAACCAGAAGCAAGTTTTGTGCCAATGCAATTCCAGGCCACTGAGTGCACCTTTAAGAAAAAAGGAGCAAAATACTATCTGAGAACTGAAACGTAAACAGATATAGGAAACCGCCATCGTAGAAATTCAGCGATAAGAAGTAGAAAATATTGTGCCCGTGGGGTTTGGACAGGTTTACAATTACCATCAGAAGAGCGAAGGAAATACCTTCTTCTTGTGGCCCGAGTACTCTCTGCTATGGAGATTCTTAAAAGGGAACTTTTCTTCCATCGCCGAACCAACGATTATGAAACACCTTTAGGCTTAACAGGAAGATTCCGAAGAATTGAAATTGTTCCCGTGTAGCAGAGTAGGGATTCTGTTACGCAGGAAATTCTCCGCCGGAGCAAAGAGGATTGTTTTGTAAAGCATTTCAGGAGTTTGGGTCCGAAATAAATTAGGGAAAAAGGACCGAACCGAAAATTTATTTATTTAGTTATTTATTTTTTATAATCCAACAAAGTGTCCAGTTTGATCCTTTCTAATTTAGTAATTTTTGATGAAACAAAAAATCATAAAATATTTTAATACGTAATTTTAGCTTATAAAACTGTATTGTAATTTTTTTAAAAATTATAACTATATAAGTTATAAGATAGTATTAAAAGCTATTAAAAGCCACACCATTCACATAGCTAGGATATGAGTAAGGACAACGTGCTTTGCAAAATGGGCTTCCACACATGGACACAACTTCGATATCATAATTTTATGAAAGCCAAACTTTTTAAATTGGCTGCGGTGACTAAAAGTTCTATGAATTTCTCTAAGAATTTTGGTCATTGGCCTCAGCTACTAAGCAACTATATATGAAGACTACTTAGTAATCTAAAACTATCAAGGCCGTTGGGAACTCCATAGTTTTATCAGAAATAATTAGCATTGATTTGTTTTTGTGTTAATTTTGTGCCTCCCTTCGTTTTACTTTTGTGCATGGGATATTTGGTTCTTATTTGGGAGAACTTTTGCATTTCATATAAGATTTTTCTAACATATTTATTTCATAAAGCATAAAATTACTAAAAAATAAACTTGTTGAAACAACGAGTCCCATTGTTTTTTCATAATGATAATAACTTTCAATAGAACAATCATTTACTTTTATTTTTAGTCATAGACCTTGTAATTTGATAGCAAATTGGTTGGCTAAAACTAGTTGTAGAGGGATGTGCCCCTTAAGTTGGGACTTGAATCCCCCTCCTTTTTTTTAGATTACTTAGATTTAGATGACTCTGAATACTATAGGCAGAGTGTCGGTCAACATTGCTTTGATTTTCGAATAATATATGTATATATATGTGTGATGTTTCATGTAAGAAAAAAAGACTACTGAATTAAGCATTGAAATGAGGCTCTCTCTCTCTGTCGGTGAGCTTTTCCTCTTCCTCTCCATAATCTTTTTGAGGCGATGAGAGCCTCCTTCCTAGCCTTTGTGTGAGTTACGGTGTCTCCCTCCTCGGCAATCTCCGTCAATGGACGGAATGCCTGTCTTTTCTTATTGGTTTTGTGGTGTTGGGTTTTAGTGATGGTATTCTTTGTTTTTTGGGTAATAAATAGATCTGCAAAATTTGATTATGACACCTCTTGGTTGGATGGTAGCTTAAAAACTGATGGATCATATCCCAATTTGGTGGCTCAGATTTGTGTTTTTGGGGAAAGGATTTTGTCAATGGTCACTGCTGCTATATGCTCTACCTCTCAGAGGACCGTTGTTAGGTTTGTTCAATGGTAGCGAATCCAAAGCTTTAATATTGGCCATATGCATCACCAAGAGGCGTTGTTTTGTGAGTGATTGACGGTGAATTCTCTTCTTGCTCAGGTGTAGAATTTGTGCCGGGTGTCCATGGGTGTTCTGCTTGTATGGGTTCTCTCATACTATTCAAAAACCATTATTGATGGTTTCTTTGCCTACAAAAGCAGTGGATCCTTTGGGATTAATTCCTTCGAATAATCACCTCTTACTATGGTATCATTGTTGGTGACGGCGATTTCCTTTCTGCAAATTCCAATGATGAGATGGCGCCCTTTTCCGGTGATCTTGTCGGTGACTGCCCCCATTAGTTTAACTATTATTAAGGTTAATGTTGTTGTTGTGGTTAGGGTTTTTATTTTAGGCCTTTAGTTTGTGGGCTTTTTTTATACTCTTGTCGTATTGTGTATATTTCCCAGTAATGAAAATATCATTATATCTGATAAAAAAAAGAATTAAGCATTGAAATTGTCCTTTCCACAAAACTGACCAACATATAGTTAAAACTTTAAACAATGTCCAAGTCCAACTTGATTCAGCCAATTACTTCGAACCCCAGAAGACCGAACATTGACTTAAGAACATGTAAATATGCAGATAAAGTTTCTCGTGCTGCGATTTAAGCTTACACTTTCCTCGTTTAAATGAATCACTTGCAATATCACATTAACATTTTTATGCGTCAAAATTATTCTCTCTTCAACTATCTGCTTCACATTTGGTACCTCTAGAGTCTCCAACAATTATACGATCTAACTGAACAAAGATAAGGAGAATAATACAACTCACTCACATGAGTCCCCCTCTTCATTTGACGGTTACAATCATGGAGAGGAAGCACCATCAATGGAAGGCGCAATTACAGTGTAGAACAGAAAATTGTAAAAGATAGTGAGTAAAACTAGAACAACTGCGGTATAACCCAGAAACGAGTCTGATATTTCGAACTCCTTCGATCTCATATTCACACTACTCTCCACTCTCTCTCCTTCCTCGAATTTCACATCTGAGGCTGCATAACATAATTAAAACAATTACTAATTACAACTCTAATTTCGAATTCCCGTGGTTACGAATCGAACTTACAGGCAAAGGTGAAGCTAGTTCAAAAGCTAATCTACGCGACGAAGTTGAGAGAGAGTACCTCTGAGTTTAGGGGAAGAGACTTGTTTGGTGGAGAGAGATTGAAGCTGCTGGTCAAGCTTTTGGAGGGCTTCTCTGGCCTTATCTCTGTCTATCTCATATTCTTGTGATTCTGAATCTTCCTTTTCCTTCGCCATCGTCTGAACTCTGCAACAAGAAGACGAAGACGAAGAAGAAGGATTTCGGTTTAGAAGCTTCAAATCCAAGGGTCTGATCTTCTGAAATAGCACGAGAGGTAGATGTTTATGGACGCTCACAAGGTTCATCGACGTCATTTCAACCTCACCCAAGAAATTGAAACCCACGAAAGCAAGGATAATGCTCCCTGTTTGACTCTGAATAAGATTTAGCAGGGGGGTCCGCGTATGCATATAGGGGCGCTTTGGTCATTCCATTGTAATGATACTTGTATTGTTCCCACCCACATCCCAATAGTCTAAGATTTTTATTTTTTTGGGTTGAGGTGTACAATTCCGCAAGGTATTAAAATCAGGTCCGGTAGTGTACCAGTTAGGATATTGGGTTAAGGGTTACTGAGTCACATTAAAACTAAACGGGAGCTAAATCAGGGCCAAAACGGTAAAAAATTGAAAATTTTAGACTTATTGATATGAAATTCTAAAGAAAATATAATTTTTTAAAAAAAATTGGAATCCGGAGCAGATTGGTCTACCGGTCGGTTCGCCTGTTTCTAGGCCGGACCAGCCAATCCGGGTTCCATAAGCCTGCAATTACGTAAGCTTTTCTTGTAAAAATATTCATGAATATTAAAAATAGAAGTAAAAATGTCAGCACTCTTAAATATAGCATAACAGGATGATACCATTACATATACATATATAAAAAGAATGTGGATCCCACACCAAAAGATAACAATGTTAATTTTTTCTTATCATTAATATAGAATATATTTGGAGAATTAATCTTGGTCCTAACGCATGTTTGAAAAACCACAAAACTGTAGTTTTCAAAAGTCCTTTTTTGTAAGCCGATATAAAATTTCTTTTACATACTTACCTCGTAAATTGTAAAAAATATTCTCAAAAGCTAATCTAAATATACATAATATAATACATGTTTTTCATATTTGTTAATCTTTTCCTAATTTATCGTTATTGATACTCCTTTAATAATAATTAATGAGTAGAGGGAAGAAGTGAATAAAAAAATAGGACTAGAATGTTATAGAAAATATATGTTATATTAAGGATCGGAGGGAGTAATATATTACTATATAAATGACAAAAGTTAAATTATAAAAAATGTTTATCAACTTATCAAGTTATGGTAATAATTGGAAGTGTGGAGCGTCATCTCTCTATGCTCCTCCAACCCTTAATATAAGACTCCATTGACTCTTTTAGAGAAATTAAAGAAACTAAATAAGTTACTTAATCATATCATATATCATATATTATTATATTATATATTAGTTTGTAAGTCAGACAAATTAATTTAAAGAAAACCGATGAGTATAAATAGGTTAAAGTAACTTATTTTGTTTTATTGATCTCTTCAAAAGAGTTAATGGGGTCTTATATTTAGAATCAGACGAATGCTTTTTAAAATGCATAATGCCAACCAATGGTGAAATTAATTTGTACTTTTTTAGAGTAAGAACACAAAACAAGTTTAAGTGAGAAAAAACGAATGGCAAAAAAGAAAAAAAAGGTGAGAAAAAACGAAGTGACAAATAAAACTAAAAAGAAGAAGAAGATAGACTGCATGTGTTTGGCATGAAAAATAAAGCATAAATCTTACTATCATAATTTATAATTTCTTTAAAAAAACATGTGATATATTATTATAAATTTTATTTAATCATGTCACGATGATTTGCCTGGGAAAGATCTTGCAATCGCATTAGGTTACTTACTTTCTTACGTGAACGGCAGGGGAAGAGTAAATAGGCTTTTTTTTTGTTGAACACAACTTGGACCAAAATCATGAAAATAAAACGGCAAAGAAGCGCGTGTGCGAGTGAGAGAAGCTGAGACCTGAGATGAAGAAGTCAGGAGGAGTAGAGAAGAAGAGAGTGCGACGTTCAGCAGCCACCCAGAATGGAGGCAGAGATCCCACCTCCGACACTCCTCATAGGGTTATTCCTCTTTCTCCCTCTGATCTGCGAATTTCTTCAGAAAATGCTTTCGCAATTTCAATTTCAAATTATTTTCCTAGTTGCAACTTAATCTTCACAAGTGTTGCAAGCTTCACTGTATTGGACTTCTCATCCTGTGGCACACAACATAGGTTTTCCATTTTGGTGATTTTATCATTTTTGGAGTCTTGTGTGTAATGTAAGGTATAAGAATTTATGTTTGCATATCTGATGAACCATGTTTACAAGTATTGTTTCGCCTTTGTTGGCCGACATAATATTGTTTTCTGCTACTTTTTGGTTGATGAGGAATGGTGGGGTGATAAGGGTGACTCCAATCAAAATTTCTTGGTGAATTATTTTTACCCTGGTGTCTTCGGAGTTTGAATTTCAGGAATGTATCAATTGATCTTATTGTAATTTTTAAGCCCATTTTGTTGTCCAGAATCAGAAAAATGGCCCTGGTACCATGGAACTAAAACATATGAGATCGAGGGAGAATCTTGAAGATAAACTTTAAGAAAAGAGAACTTTGCTTGTACAAGCTACATTTATGTAATTAGTCTATCTTATTCTGTTATGTTTTTACAAAAAAGAAATGAAAACCAGGGCCTAGCGAAAACTGATAGTTTAAGTTGGAACTACAGAAGATTTTTAAATATGGTTTTCATTTACTTATTAGATGGCTGCAGCCAAGAACTGTTAATTATGTAAAGGCCCATTATATATATATTTTTTGGTAGAAGTAGATAGATCTAGGATTTATTTCAATCCCTGTGTTTCTGGACCAATTTGCTGGGCTGACTATGTGTAAATGTGCTGCCCCCCGCTCACAAGTAAATGTGCTCCTCTTATTTTATGATGATTCTGACATTGTTTTGTTTTTAGAAACAAGCTGCCAAGAAGGATGCGTTTCAGTTGTTTGCTGAGAAGGTGAGAGACCATAAGGATTTGGTTTCTAGATGGGCTGTTCTACAGGAGACACGTGTTGAATATTTTAGAGGGAAGAATTTTGTGAGCTTTATGAAAAATCATCCGGAGCTCAAAGATATCCTAGAATCAGATAGGAATCTGGAAACAGAAGACATTGCTGACATTCTACTAAGTAGAAATCTCTTAGTTAGATGTGATCGTGTGGTGAAGACTGTTCGTCCTGGGAAGAAAAAGTTGTCAACTTGGCCTGCTCATCTAGAAATCTTCCATGTAAGTGTTTTATTTTCATTACTTTTGCCAATTTGGAAAATGAAAACCTGATGATAAGAGCAACCGTAGGCTTTTGTTTCTCTTTCTTTTTCTATACTTGGTTTTATTCATAGTGTTTGGTTTTGGAGTTCTAATTCATCTGCGTTTATATTGAGGCCTATTTTGGTCTTATTAGTGCAAGCTGTATATGCGTTGGTTAAGAAAGTGTTTTGATTTGGTGTTTGGATCTAACAATATTGGACTGTATTTGGCAGGAACAAGTATTTTCTGACAATGATGCTTTTTTTGCGTGGACATTTGTTAAACGTCGGCCACTTTGGCAGACACTCCTCTCTTTTTGCTGGCCTGTCTTGACATTGGCAATTTGCCTATTTCCTGTGTATCCCCATCGTTGCAAGCTATTAATACTTTATTCATGTGCTGGAATCCTTCTGCTTATTCTCTCCTTGCTTACGAGTAAGTTTTGTATTTTTCTTCCTTCTCTTTTCAATGTTATTTGCTTTGATTATTTACCATGAGTTTCTAAGAACTTTTTGAGACTTGTATTGCCAACTTTCATTTATCAAAAAGAGACAATTTATTATATGTTGCAGCATCACACTGCGGACAAGCACAGACTTGTTCCATCTTACATTCTTACACTTAGCAATTGTCCATTTTTTTGAGCTTGCTATTCATCAATAATATCCCTATATCGAGTCATGCTGCCTCTTTGTAGTTGCTGTCTTTTGAGAACCATCATTTCCCTGTCTGAAAGGATTGGTGGTGAGGTGTGAGTTTCTAATGTTTGTTTGCACACTTGTGTATCAACTTCCGTTTGGTTATTGCAATGGTTTTGTAAACGGTATCCTAGCTTGAACTTATTCATTAGAAGGCTACCCCCAAGCAAGGGATGTCATATTAATTTTTGTTGATGCACTAAGCAGAAAACTTTTGACCTAATTTAATCATTTACAAACTTCTTGCACCTCAAGCTTCATGGCCAGAACATATATGATAATGTGAAATTTGCTTGATAATTATGCTCCATTCTGCTTCAGCGGCTTCTCAGGACTCACAAACAGTTATTTTAACCCTGCAGTAAGAGCTACAATATTTGGTGCTTTGTATATTATCCTTGGAAAGCGGGTCTGGTTTTTCCCAAGCATCCTTGCTGAGGAAGCAACACTGGCAGAACTATTCAGATTTTGGCCCAAGAAAGATGAGGAGGAGCGCCCAACGTGGACAAAAAGACTTTTCTATGCTATAGCAGCTGTGCTGGTCATATTGTTGCTGAGGCATCATGCCCCTGATGAAGCAGCCAGAGCAAGGTGAGGCCCCATCTTAGCGTGTATTGGTCGAATTCGAGCCTTTCACTCTTTTGTAATTTCATCATATCACCAAGCTCAAATTCCTATTCCTGTTGAGTGATAAGCCCCCATAATTAGTGGGAGTTGTCCTGAGGAAAGAATACAATGGGCCATGGGGACAACATTACTTGGCTGGTAAAGGCTTGGAGTAGAATCTTGAGGGTTGTGGGGCATGCAGAGTCTGGTGGAGGAATTGTCTGGGAGTTGGTCAGGCTGGAGATGATAAAAAGGGGGGTTGACAGAGAAGATGGGATAGGCAGAACTTTGACATTATTGTGGGAGGTACTAGCGCTTGAAGAGCTAGGAACTTTCTACGCTTTTCTTTCATTTTTTCCATTGTTTGTCTGACTGTAATCGGGTTGTCCTGTAACCCATAAATGAGGTAAAGTTCCACAGGGCCCCTCTATGCACTACAGCTTTCTGCTCTGGGGCATATTCAGCTGTGTCTGTTATCCGAAGTTGATGATATTTGTCTATCTGCAGGTACCAGAAGAGAGTATCGAACATCATTGACGATGTTCTTGAGTGGTCTCCAAGTTTAGCCTTGTCTGGAATGATGGAGAAGCAACAAAATGTGGTTAATGCCACGGGGTCTAATGACAGTTCCTCACAAACGAGCAAAACAAGTCCAGAGCAAGCAAGTTCACCTGATGATGATGGCGCAAAAACTTTTTCAGAACAGTTCGATGCTGAAGAAGTTGTTACGGGGGAGACAGAGGATGCAGGTGAAGATAAACAGAATGACTAGATGGTAATTATATGTCTAAACTCTTTTTGGGGCCATAATTATATATCTAAACTTAAATGTCTAGCAACTAGATCAGAATTTTCTTGCTGTATTTTGAGTGCAAAACCATGTATCAAATAATAACAGTAAAAGCAGCTCTTCCTCAAGTTGAAGGTTTTGGGGAGAGAGTTTTTCTTCCCACTGTCTCTGCATCTCAAAGTGGTTTAAGTCTGATTTTCTCATTATATTGGTTTGTATAAGATCAGACTAAGGTTCGCTAACACTTCTCAAAACCAAACCTTGGTACGCGATTCTAAAATTTTAGGTGAGTTGCACTTGAACCCTGAAAAGGAAAATCTCAAGTTCAGTATCCTTTTGAGTAATTTGGATTTCGGTTGGGGCGAAACATTCTCCTTGTTTCAAAAAATTTGATATGTATGGCAATAGGTTATAGATTTTAAATAAAAAGCATCCACTTCATACTCTAGCTTCAAAATTGGAAAATAAAGTCCTCATGCTTTGTAATTGGAGCTCAATTTGATATGTATCGTTTTATTTTATTTTGAATAAAATTCTTATATAAAAAAATGGAAAATAAATAGTCGCAACTGTCAGGAGAACTGTAAATGAAATTTTTTCACCTTCTTCGTTATATATATATATATATATATAATTTTTGCATGGTAATCATATCTTCTCGAGAGTGAAGTCGATGGGATGTAATGGATACTCGAATGTTAAAACAACTAAACATGAAAATTTTGCTCTGTGCTTGAAATTTAAAGGTTAAAGAGGGAAAAGTATCCTCCCCAAATTAATTATTTTCTTGTTGACCTCCTTAGCAAAAGGAAATATTTCCTGAAAGAACCATATGCTCTAAGAAAATTCGAAGCTTTTTATGCTAAAACAATAGAACATTGGAGTTTAATATTTGAATGGAGAATATTCGGAGACTCAGTTCCTTAATTATCTTTATAATCCACTTTGCGGGCCGAGGTTTGTCATTAAATTGCGTCATACCGTAGGGTAGGAATTTTTGATAGAGCCAAGTCGCGAGTGCTGTTAAGTACCCAAACTTGTATTTTTATTCTAATTTAAAGTTAATTCTATATTTCAAATAATTATTGTTAGACAATCTCATTTTCCTCCCCTCACAACCCCGGCCTCGAGAAGCAGTCTCTTAACACTTGATCAAATCCTCCACGCCATGGCCAGGAACATTGGGTAAATATGCTGTTTACAAGGGACCAAAACCAAGTTAATGGTAAAAACCCCAGTTGATTCAGCGGGTGAAATACCAAGTCTAAAACACACATTCAACCTAAAATACTTAAAAAGTGAAATTGTCATTTATGGCAATCCCATTGAATGTACACTCACAATAAATTAATCTACATATATTTTGTAAACTATATTTGGTCGATGCATGTTACTAATGAAGGAAAATGGGAACTTAAAAACAGGTGTGGACTGGGAGAGAAATAGAGACCAGCTTAATTGCATATCAGTTGGACAACTTAAACTCAAAATCTTACTGAACTCATATTATCATTCTAATGAGTCAAGTAGCATTTAACCACCCGGTGAGTTACACAATTTAGGGTTACACAATTTAGGGTCATCAACAAACCAGAGGAGGTACATCAATAGTTTTTAATTTTCCATGTCTTCTAACCAGGCCATGCATCTCGGCTTGAGTTCACTAACGACTATATCTCTGTACAAAAAAGCAAAAATGAGAAGACAACGTAGGATTGAATGGCTTCAAAAGAAGTCACAACCTAATCATCATTCTTCTCCCCACATCATATCATCCACATCACAAACACAATAATAAAGCCAAGAATGATTTGCCGCTTGGCATATAACTTGCCAAGGATGTTAACAGATACCCAAGGTACTGACTAGCTATTTCATTTGGATACAAACCCTACCTCAGCATCTATGCCCCCAGGTACCGGGGTTCTACTGAATCGCAAGACGCCTCTGTGTAGTGTGTTCAGAAGAGATACTCCCCCGCTGTTGTCCTGAACAGTCCCCTTCCTCAACTCTTTCACCTGAGTGCAAATGGTAGGTGGAAGATTGCAAGCCACTACGATTATGATAAGGGCCACTATTGTTTGCATAGTTGTGTGCTTCATAATGGTCAGGAAGTTTATATCCTCTGGCATCTTGTTGCACATTGGGAGAGTTCCAGGTTTCAGCAGACTCACAGGGTAAAGGTTCAGAACCAGATGAACTAACTGATTGTGAAGATCCCAATGGACCAGATCCCACATCCTTTTCTTTGCCAGAGTCCTCAGTAGCATCATTTTTCTTTGCAAAGCGACCTCCGGTACCCCTTGCCCTCCTCATTGCATGCTGATGCCGAGATTCATGAAGGTATGGCTGTGCAGGACAGATGTAAGCAAAGCCCAGAAAAGGATTCCAAGTTGGCATGTATTAAATATTATGCATAATAATAGTACACCTACTACAACCAAAAACGTCATTGAATAATAAAATAGAATCACTCCCTCGGTTCCTATGGTTCTAAATATGAGACCAAGTTGAAGGATTTATTTTAGTACTAAATATAAAACCTCAATCTCCTTTATTTCCCTCAGTTTAATATTTTCTTCCTAAATTACCGTCATTAATTTCAAAACTTTTCTCCTCTCTCTGTCTCCCACATTTGTTGATCTCTCTCTTCCAGGGTATTTTAGGAAAAGTGGCACACATGATAACAACAAATAACAAACTTAAACAAATTTTCATAATACACAGTGAATTAATTGATTAGGTCTTATGTTTGGGACCAAAGGGAGTATTATTTTGACCTGTACATGAAATGCCCATGTAACCTATTTCATTGTCTAATTGACATGACATGCACAAGCAAAGCTTAAACATTTGCATTTGGTCACACTAACATGATTTCCACAGTGCCAACATCTGCAAGCAACTTTGTAAACTAGCACCTCTTAAAGGAAAAAGTAGATTTGTCTCCTTCTATGGCAAGGTAGGAAGTCACAAGAATATTCTAGCTGAGAAAGGGGTGTCCCCACTCACCATTCTCTCCACTTAATTTCTCCACCATCGGATTGGCTTTTAACAGTGGAGATTTTATACTATATTAAAAATATTATTGTAATACTAAATATTAAATGAAAATAATATTTTTACAAAACAAATCTCAACCGCTAAAAGCCAATCCAATGGTGGAGAAATTAAGTAGAAAGGAAGTGGAAAGAGGGGTTAGTGGAGACACTCTTTTCCCATTCTAGTTAGAGTTTCCTTGAAAGGTTCAAGGGGAATCAGTTTCTATACGATGAGTCATACAGAAAAAAGGGACAGTGCAGGAGGATAAAGAAGCCATATAATCAGAGAATATACAATAAAAGGGAAGAACTAAAGCTTGAAACACACAAGATTGAACATGTAAAAGAGCAATATTGTTCAGCTGTAGATCCAGATACCCATTCAAAGAGACCATAAGATGAACACCAATGAAATTAATTAAAAATGCTTTCATTGTAAGAACCAAAATGTGATTGTAATATACACCCATTTTTACTCAAAATAAAAGAACCAAATTGCCATTTAACATTTTAGGTCGAGGAGCATTTTATGCTCTTGATTCTAAAACTTTCTAGGATCAATAACCTCATGCAAATAAGGCCCCTCCCCGCCCCCTTTTGATCCATAAACTCATGCAAATAAGATTATAAAATGATACAAACCTTATCCAAAGGAGTTAGAATTTGTTTAGGTCAGCATAAAAGAAATAGTTAACCATAGGAGTAAAATGCACCATA
Organism: Inga laurina; assembly: GCA_963855925.1. Lineage (NCBI taxonomy): Eukaryota > Viridiplantae > Streptophyta > Magnoliopsida > Fabales > Fabaceae > Inga > Inga laurina. The sequence goes on along the minus strand of OY979704.1, from coordinate 15,332,137 downwards.
TGGCAACAAAAATATCAAACATAAATTTGATAAAATATCACTCTAGTAGATTAAATAAAGCAGCACTCAACTACAGGAGAAAAGAGGACATTATGAGCATAGCACATCATCTTCACGTGTGCATAAGCATTTTTACCTTTCTAACTTTTATTAGCTTCTTTTCAAGCTCTGCCTTTGCACGAGCCTGTCTACGCCTAAGAATTGCTGGGTATTGTTTCGCATTTACATAAACAGGTTCTTGTGCCATCTCAAGGGGCAAAGGCATTCTGGCCTGTGGCATTCCCATAAAAGGAGGATATCCCTGATGGTAAAAGAAATTAGTTATTGTTTGCACTTTCATAAAAAACATTAGCGTTGTTTTAAATAAGAAACTAAACATTGCAGAGTTAGGCATGTACGGCATATTACAAGAGCCTTCCATCAGATTACGCAAAAGCTACATTTCTAATAAGATAGATTTATCTGAAATAGTAACCACTAAGATTGTGATGACCTTTGCGCACAATAATCTTTTATCATGTACGAACTGTGAATAATCTCACATACCAGCTGGTGGGGACCATAAGCCGCCATCAGTCCCGCATAATATGAATCCTGATAAGGATGTGAAGCACATGCCTGCAACAAAAGAATAGGAAGGATACTAAAAATCCCATCATTCCAAAAGCAGGCAACTCAAAAATTTCCTTTGAAAGATAAACAAGAGTCCCCAGAAATTAATGCCATGCCATTCAACAAAACCATAATCTAAAATTCCTTTTTTTAACTCACTATTGAATGACCAACAAGTTCGAGATGTGGAGCCTGTGTGAAGCATTCATCTCGCATGGATGGTGCAGACGATGAAGCATGCTGCATCCCTTGGTGTTCTTGAACGTAATTTCCTACCAAGGAACCAATATGAATTTTCAATATCCCCAGTAGCTTATAATGCTTGGGATCGTGAAAACATTACTATTCATAAATCTATTTACTATATAACATAATACATATGCACCTGATTGATTGTGAGCTGCAGCTGGCGATTCTTTAGAGGCATCATCATCTTCCTCATTCAACCCACTATTGGACAAAGATTGACCATCATTTGATTCAGAATCAGCGTTAGGGCATTCCAGGGAGGATGAATTCGATGCATTTGCCCCAGCCATTGCTTGGGTCATAGGATAACCACCGCCACGCCACCAAGGCTCAGAATAAACATTGTTCGGCGGAAAAGAATGTTGATCAGACCTTAGTTGATTTGCAGTTTCAGACTTGGACTGCATATTTTAAGATCCCTACAGAATGAGATTAGGAAAATAGATTTTCATACTGTGCTAAAATCAAGATAAGTTAATTAAAAGTCAATAAATTCACCGAAAACTTTCCTTTACAACAAGAGACTTATATCATGTCTTTGTGCACTACAGAACCATCAGTAGCAACATAATTAAAGTAGCTACAATATGACTACCTCTCGGGGGCTTCAAATATTATCTACCAAGAGAAATAGTTAGTTAGTTAAAATTTTAACGTTTTTCCAACTTCGCCCTTCTTTAAATGCACAGGAAACGGGTCATATTAATTAAGAGAGGCAAGTAATTCTATTATATTCTCATAGGGGGCATTATAAAATGCCTTAAACATGGGATTTTCCAAAACTCGCCTTATATTTGGCCAGGGAGGGTGTAATTAGTTGCAGTGAATTGCTGGTAACGCTTTCCACACAATTATCTACTCTAAGTTATCATAAAAGCAAATGAAGCATCGAGGCATCAAAGATCAACAGAATTTTACAGAAATCAAATGGTTTTCAGTTTTTGTTTTTCTTGATCTTCTGCTGCTCTTGTAACTGTTGAAGGAAAACAACTTACAACACTTAGCCAACGCCCAGAAATTAATATCGACTAGAAGATAAAATTGCAAGCACTGCTACATTTCTTTTGTAAAGCTATTCTGAACCAAATGGAACCAGGAAAAAAATACCAACATGCAAATTCAGCTGCCGGAAATAGAGGCAGGATAGCCAAACCAAACACAAGCTACTAGATTATACTTGATGGAATTTCGACAAACAAGTCTAACAGATCCCAATAGGAACTTCAAGAGCCCAATTCCCCCCATCCCACATTCACAACCAATTTCATCACATGATGGAATTTCCCACACGCCACAATCAAATTGATTTCCACGATTTCATGACAGAATTCCCAAAGAACAACCATGCAGTCACAGAATTATTCGATTCAGACTAAAACTATAACAACCTGAACAAATAGAACAGGAGAAAGCCCCAGAATTCTCCCCACAACCCACAAACCCAAAAACCCAAAAACCCTAATCCTCAGAAGCCCCGCACCGTAATCAATCACTCACAGGATCAAATCCTCTACTGAAGAAGAAACAATTGAGCAAATCAAAGAACTTACCCGCGGAAAACCAGATGAAAAAAACAAAAACCCTAAAGTCTTGAGGCTTCAGAGCATGATAGACATTTTAAGGGTCAATCTGATTTCTCTATCAGTTCTAAATGAAGCTCAAGAAAGTACTAATATTATTAATAATAAAATAAAAAACAAAATGCTACCAAGTCCTCTCCCCCTCAGGCCTAAAGTGCCTTTCGTATTTAAAATTTCCAGGGCAGGGGCGTCATCCAAATGCGGGCCCATTGGGTTTGTGACGAGACACGTGGAGCGTGTCAGCGCGGGCAACCGCCTGGCCCGGGATCCGAGTCGACATTGGCAGCCGCGGAGAGAAAGAAGAATGGAGCTGGGCTATTTTTTTTTTTGCCTTTTGAATTAAAATGAGGTCAATATTAGGTACTTTTTTTGCCAGGGAATATTAAGATTTGTCACATGATAATAAAAGGGTTAACATAATTTTTTGTTTTTAAATTTGTCCTTATTTTGATTTTAGTCTATCAAATTTCAAATAACTAAATTTGGTCTCTAAGATTTTATTCCATTTAAAATATTGGTACCTGCAATTTAATAAGATTTTGGATCATTTTATCTTTGAGAGACCAAAACTCATAATTTGAATCCTAAGAGACTAAACCAAAATAAAGAAAAATTTAGGCATAAAAAATTGTATTAACCTAAAGTAAAAACACTTATTTTAAATGTCACCAAACATGCCTTGAATAGTCTATGAAATGATTTATAACAAAATATCAACTATTTCTCATGTTGTTATGTGCCTTATAGAAAGGATAAAGCGAATAATTTTCATTCATTTTTTTTTGGATATATTTTCATTCATATTAATTAAAATATCATTTTTTATTTTTTTGACATTTGTCTATATAATTAAAATATTTCTCATGTTGTTGTGTGAGTCTTATAACCTTGAAAATAATGTTTTTAATATAAGGACAAAATGGTCTTTTGACTCATTTTCCTATCTCATCTTGTCAATCCATTGTTTTTTCAGTCCAAACAAAATGCTTGGGTGACAAAATATTTTCCTTTCTTCCCCCCCCCCCCCCCCCCCCCCCCCAAAAACCCCCAAACGGCCCTTAAAAATAAAAAAGTGCATGAAATTCATTATTATAACTACAAGGGAAGGAGCGACGGGCGAAATCAGGTTGCCAGTGAAGTGATGACTGAGGAAGGAAAAGTCCAGAGAAAAGCAACAAAATTTCTGGCCCACGTGACACGCACTTGACTAGCAGGAAGCCAGGAAACGCGTGGCCTTCTTGTGGGGACCACATCGTCGAAATATTGACAGCATCGTCAGCCACGTGTCCCTTTAGCATCTCAAACGCATTGTTCAACCTTTTTCTTTTTTGATTTTATTTTAACAAAAGTTATTTTTTTTTAACAAAAATTTTAGAAAATAGGTTATAAGCTCATACATGATCCAAGGACAATGCTTTAAGTTGAGATGCCTCCCCAACACTTCCATTAGACCACAATTAAGTGAATTTTTCCCGGATTGAACCCTCCCCAATTAATTAGAGTATCCGACTTCTTCATCAGCTGAACCCAAAAATAAATTAGAGGGGGGGAGGGTTGTTTGTTTTAAAAAAGTTTCCTGGGAATAATTATGAGTTCTCCGCCCCTGTTAGGCCCAGCTGGTACCCAAAAAAAAAGCCGAATCTAGTACGGCGACCAAGACTTGGAAAAAACAAATAAATAAAACAAAATAAAATTCCTTATGTTTTACTCCGAAATATTAATATAATTAAATCAACACAGAATATGTATGTACCATAAAATTAAAAATATAAACATATATTATATAGTACATCTTATATACTATAAAATATAAATAACTAAATTTTCTAGAAAAAAAAATTAGTTAAAATCTATTTTAAACAATAAATATGTAAAAATATATTTTCCCCAAATATGAAGTTATTTACAAAGAGGATAGGGGAGAAAGAATGGGTGTGAAATAAATATGCGAGGGTCTACCAAAAGTAAATACTCATTGATGATTAGACCATGGAAAAGGTGTTCCGGGAAAACTAAAAAAAGGCGAATTAAAATTTTGACACGTAGAAAGTATAAAGATTGATAGGATATTATGCAGCTCAATTTTTTGAACTTTATTCATAGCTTACTCTATTTTTCCTCTTGTGAGAAAATAAATTAAAAATGAAACTTGAACCACACGTTTCAAGGATAAAAATCTCTACTGCTGATATTAATTGGGGTTGGTCAAACTCATTATAAGCATGGGTGTGTTTGAATTAGTTTATAGGGTATGTTGGGTGTGAGGGATTTGGAGTGGGAAGGAGGGGAGGGAAAATTTTTATGAGTTGAATTTTAAAAGATTGAAGAAGTGGGGTAATAAAATTTTAATAAAAAAATATATAAGATAAAAGAGTAAGAAAAATTAATTAAAAAATTTTAACCTCACTTCTCTAATTTTTTTAAATTTAACTCAAAAAAATTTTTCCCTTCACCCACTTTCCCACCCCTCACCTCATACCAAACAAGCCCTTAGAGAATACTCCTTTTACAATTTATGAAGTAAATATGTGAAAGGAGTTATATCTTGATTTGTTAAAAAATGCTTTTAAAACCACGATTTGAAACTTCGCCGAGTACACATTTACAATAGAAGATAAAATATGTCAACACCCGTTTCCATTTCGATAATCGAAGAGTAATAAAGATGGAATTCAATGGGTATGCAGAAAAGTACAATTATACTGATAAAAATATTCGTTTACAATTCTGATATCGTTCGTTGACGAAAATAGAAAATACAGCGGAAGTTTTAATATTTACAAATTTCACCAAAATATCACAAAATAGACTAATTATGACCACGATCTTGTCCTCGCCTCGAGACCCGTGCCGCTCACTTTCCGGCGTCTACATCTTTTCCCTTAGATCCACTGGTACCCGCTGAGGCGTTTATTAAAAATAGGGTGAGATTCCGGAAAATCCCCGTAGAGACATAATATCGTTCATAGAGAATGCGAAAAGTAAATATGATGTATGTCATGTATGCACCAATTAATAAACATTATAAACATATCATCCGCATGTATACATGAGTAGGGCCCAGCCCCACTATTCTACACCGGTTGGGTTTTCACCACCTCCAGTGTAAGTGCCTCTGACACTTCTGGCCCCTCTCTGGGCAAATCGTGTTGATTGATAAAGTGCATTTATAAACATTGGCATTCACACAATCATATAACTATGGCATAATATATGAAGGATAATGTTCTTACCTCAACGCTTTATAATCCTCTATTTAACAGTGTCTCGCAAAACGTGTTGTTCCCAAGGTTATCAAACCCGGACCGGTCATTGAACCGGTCGGGGAACTGGGTCAATAGTTAGTGGGTCAGACCGGAGTCAACCCGGTACCAAACTGGTGAGGAATAAAAAATTGAGAAATAATTTAATTTCTTATCACATCATCCATAATTCCAAAAACTATATATGATTTCAATATATTGAATCACTACTTGACTAGCAAAATAATCATATATTCATAAACTTGTCAAATATTCTTTTCACTTTTTCCTACAGATTGACATCACACTATCACAGTATCATAACAAAATACCAACAGCACAATCACTTGATAAGTCAAGCGCCTTATCCATTAGGCCATGGGCGCTTCACATGCTATCATTGCTATCATAACATTATATACATATCAAAAAATGCCTTAACATAGTTATGCAAAGCCCACGAGATATAAGGCAAAAAGGCAAAAATATATGATAACTTGATAAGTGATAGATAATAGAATATTCCCATCCCACCCATATGATTAACATATTCCCACCTACAAAATAACAAAATATTCTCACCTTAGCTTCAATCACTAAACTAATAATTATCATCATTAATATCATTCAACTCCCTCGGCATTGAGACATCATGATGTGGAGATGTAGGAGGAATAGTAAAAGAAGTAGGAGCAACATGAGCATCACTTAAAGATGGAGCCCCAGCAACATCATCATCACCATTCACCTATATATATGAAATGAATAGAATTATAAATAGTTATGTAACAAACAAAGTCATATTCTTGTGTATATTAATATAGTTTTAAATAATAGAAGAGATAGTGAGAAGTTAGAAACCTCCAAAATCCCTTGCCATTTGTTCAAGCTCAAGATTTGTTGATTCTACATTAGCAAATTCGGGAGTTGGTTCTTCTTCAAGTACCCAAAACTCTAGTTTATCAATTGATTCATAATCAATAGGATTGTAATTCTCTTTCTTCTTTTTCAATTGATTCCTAGCCAACATGATTGAAGATCAACATTAATGCAATGTATATTACTAGATTTAATTAAACTATAAAACAAGCAAACAACCATTGAAAAGTAATGGCTTATAAGTTCTAAGATTACGGATTACCTAAACTTTAACCTCAAATTGTAGTTTGTGAAAACCAAATCATCAAGCCTTTGATGCTCTAATTTGTTTCTTCTTTTACTGTGGATATGCTCAAACAAGCTCCAATTTCTTTCACAGCCAGAAGAAGAAGAAGTTTGGCTAAGAACACGTAAAGCAATTTGTTGCAATTCCGGTATTGAACCCCCGTAGTACAGCCACCACTCATATGCACAATAAAATAAAAGACATTTAATATGTATTAGTAATCATAATATGTGCTTTAAGCCTTTAACTTAATATATGACATTTAATAATCAATATACTTACGAGGGACGAGTTTTTGGGCTGTTTTTTCACATGAAACCTTATCAAAGGATCCTTTACGTTCACGGTAGATAGAAATTTGCTGCATCATTGTAATGTAATGATCAACATTGTCAGGTGAGTTTGCCTCAAACAAATTGACCACAACATCCATTAGTCTATGTTTTCTAACGAAGTCAGGACTATACAAGAATGCAGGATTCAACATATATGCCGTTGCATGAAGGTCATTTTTCAAATGCTTATCCTAGCGACTTTGAATAATATTCGTGTAGGGCTTGTATAGTTCCTTCTTCCTTTGAAACATGTCTTTGATTATATTTTTTGCTCTCTGCATGCCTTCATAGACATAAGGTATTGAAAGTTTCTCATCTGAATCAACAATCCTCAACAATCTTACCAACGGAGACACAAGTCTCACAACTTCAAAACAATCACCCCAAAACTGATGATCTAGAATAATCGCACTAAAAGTTTTCCCAGCTTCAGTGCTTGCTAATTTGTGGTTCACAAAATGCTGATCAACAACCAAAGCCTGCAAGTCATGCTTATGTGAATATATACTATGCAGGGTGATAAATGTGGTGGCAAATCTTGTTGCACCAGGACGAACAATTTCCTTCCAACCCGGTCTTTTCCTTAACCATGACAAGAAGACCAAATGATTATATGCAAATACAGTGATTTTAGATGCATTCTTTGCAAGGTCTGACACATGAGGCATAGATGCAATGTCTTTCAGGATAAGGTTCAAACAATGAGCTGCACAAGGTGACCAATAAATGGTTTTATATTTATTTTTTATCAATCTGCCACATGCCACATAGTTAGCAGCATTGTCAGTTACCACATGAACTATATTTGTAGGACCTATCCACTCAATAACATCTTTGAATAGTGAGAATAAAGTGTTGGCATTTTTAACTAAATCTGAAGCCTCAACAGATTTCACAAACACTATACCATATACTGAGTAGACTAAGAAATTAATTAGAGTTCGCTGTCTAACGTCAGTCCAACCTTAGCCATTAGTGTGCAACCATTTTCTTTCCATTTAGCTCGATGGCTATCAATCAATAGTTGACATTCTTTTTTACAATCTCCCAACAAGCTCACTCTATAGTCATGAAAACTAGGGACCTTAAACCCAGGACCAATAGCAATAGCACCATCAATGGCTTTTTGAAATAAAGGACAAGTAAGAGCATTAAATGGAATACAGTTCACATAAGCCCAATAAGCAAAAGCTACTTTTGCATTATGTTGTGCTTCTTGACTAGCCCATGCACTCTTGATGCTTGGTTTGGCACCAGGACTTGTCTTAGGTGCAAAAAAACTGCTAACCTTCCCAACATCAGGAGCTTTCCTCTTTGAAGTAATCGGTTCCTCAACTTCTCTAACTTCAACTTCTCTAACTTCAATTTCTCTAGCATCAGGAGCAACAGGTTTTTTCTTTGAACCTTCTACCAAAGATTCTTTCATTATAGTTCGTATGTCATGTGTCACTTTCTTACAAGAACTTACTTGACCACCCACACCCGCCAAATGCTGCTTCAACCTATTTATCCCACCTCCCCTATAACTTGATGCACATAAAAGACATGTAAATACATTTACTTTCCCCCTCTTTCTTTACAGAAACATATTCCCAAGCAGGATCCACTTTTTTTATACTGCCTGATGCATGTGGTTGGTGTTCACTATTGTTAGGGGGATTGCTAGACTCAGGATTGGGGGTGGAAGTACTATCAATTTCTTCATTTCTAGCCTCCATTAACAAAGCACAAAGAAAGCCAAAAACTACTTTTTAATGATAGACAGCAAGCCAAAAGCAGCACCAAACACCAGTATGATTAATTAGAGCTACAATGAAGAACAAACCAATAATATCCAAAAGTCAAAAAAGAATTATAGAAGTAACAATCTAGCTATCATTAATTAAGTAATTATAGCAAGCAAAGTTTACTACTTCTGCAATCAGAACATCAAATGAAGTAATATAGCTTTTAATAAAAAGAAGTAACAAGGTTCGATGTTCAAAAGGCAGAAGTAACAATGTAGCTATTACCAATCACGACATAAACAAAAGAAATTGAGGAATGGTATAATGACTATAATCTCAGTAAACTACTCAGTTGAGCTTCCATGCCCAAAGCCAATCACGACAATCACATGCAGAGCGTAAACATATACAGAGGACTATGGAATTAGTGCTGTGATGAAAAAACAAATAGATAACAAATAAATGCAAATTTTGAGAGAAATTAATAAATAGATTCTAACAAATAGTGATAGCTATATCATTGTTCTTTTTCTGGGCTGTAGAGGGAGGCAAAGACGGAAACAACAAAACAGAAAATCTAGCTGCGCAGAAGGAAGAATGAATAAATGACAGACGGACCACAACGTACGACAAACAGACAAGATTCGGCCAAGGTTCAAGCTCAAAGTTCGGCCATTTTCAAGCAACAAGAAACCAATAAAGAGAATCACAGATGATTGTTTCATGAAACAGAGCAATACCAACCGTCGGCCATTTTCAACCACCAACAAACCATTCAAACAAATGAAAGCATAAAATGGAAATAGAGACTAAGGAATCCAAAAAGCAAACCGAAAAATCGAAGAAAAACACTACAAAGACCAAGCTTGATGACCCAATGCTTCAACCACCCAGCGCCTCTGCTTGCAAACTTGCCCCACGACGAACGGCGACGGACGGCGAAGACAACTCTAGACCAGCGACGAAAGGCGATGAGAAGTGCAGAAAAACCAAAAGCTCCAACCTTTAAGCACGATGGCGACGATTATGGCTCAACGGACCACTTCAAGCTTCGCGGCATGGCAAGGAGGAAACAGGGAGAAGCAGAGAGCGATTGGACTGCGAACAAGCCAATTTGATTTTCGATTTCGGACCTTTTGCTTGCCAGTAGCCGTTTTGCACCTTACGTTTTGCGTCTTCTGCTGCTGGGTTTTGAATTGAATTAAAAAAAACCCAAGAAATGACGTCGTTTCGTCAGTTTTGGAGGGAAAAAAAATCCAACCCGCGCGACTCGCTCAACTCGGCGGGTCGCTCCGGGTTGGTCCCGGGTCACCCCAGGTCGGCCGAGTCACGGGGTGACCCCGGTTTCTGATCAAGCCGGAACCGTTTTTCCGGCCGGTTCGGCGGTTCTCGGTCCGAACCGGCCAGTCCGGTTCGGCTTCAATAACCATGGTTGTTCCGACTCTCGACTCGGTCCTAAAATATTAAATGTACAAGAAATAGGTCATAAACTATCCAAGTATCATTTTAGAATCTTCCATAGTATTTATTGTGGTTATATTAGTCTATGGTGAAAATTTACAAAAATGCCCCCGGGAACCCGCCCCGGCCCGCCGTACCCGGACCAATGGCATGTTTTCCCAAAATTTTGACCAAAGCTATTTTGACTTATTTTCACCTAAAGAATCCATTTACGGGCTCAAAATCACCAAATTCACTCTCAAATTATGAAATTACCCTTGACAGCCCCCTATTTAGGGATTTCAGTGGCGTTTTCGTAATTATACTTTTTCAGTCTCTACCGAAAAAGTGCCCAACTGTAACCTCACCTATTTTTGCCCACTGAGTCCAATGAAACCATTTATTTGATAAAAATCCAACTTCTAGTACCAGTTTTGGTCTGGCCCAAATATTGAAGGGAAAATAGAAAAATGGAGCTTTGTGTTTTTGCTTCCAAAAATTGTACTTTTCCACTTCTAATCCTTAGTTAACTCGTTTAAACACTTCATAATCATGATTTAAAGGATTTTGGGCAGCATAACCCCTTAGGGTTATGGCTTTTCTAATTTTACAACTCAACCCAAAAATCACAAAACCAAACAATAATCACCAACAACAACTTCAATATACAAAGAAGTTGAGATTTTGGAGATTACCTCTTGATCCTTGGTGTCTCTCTCTCTAGGATGTCCTCTCTCTCTCCTCAACCTTGAAGATTAGCTTGCTAAGCCATGATTTCCATGAAGGACAAGGGATTAGAGAATGAACTTACACAAGATAGGATGCTTAAATCACTTGGAAACAACTCTTACCTTATGTCTTGCTTCCTCTTGCTCTTTTAGTCTTCAAAACTCCCAAGCTCTCTCTCTCTCCCCCCCCCCTCTTTGTCTTGGTCGAATGTGTGCATGAAAGAGGAAGGAGTTTGTGTTTAATAAATTGGTCTTCTTCCTTCCTAACCATTGATTCAATCAAGGTCCCAAGTTGTGACACTTGTCACAACCTCATAATTTCTCCACCTAATTCCATTATATTGAATCAATGATCTCCCTTTTGCTTGCCCCTAAAAAAAACCGTCACTACCCCCTCTCATCTTACAAGACAAGCAATCTCCTACATGTAATCAAGTTTGTCCCCTTCCAAGCATTCAATTTCTTTCATTCCTTCACTCAAGCTATTCTCATCATACAATCAAGTATCTCCCTTCCTTTACTTAAGCTATCCCTTCATGCATTCACTATACTTTCATTTTGTGTGCACTCAACCTTGATTATCATTTCCTTCTTCATATGGCATGTGATCATGTATTAAATAATTTTCCCCTTTTTCTTTCACGCATGGATGAAAATAATGAGAGGAAGGGAGGAGAAAAATTGTTCTGCATAATTCCACAATTCACATAATTGATTTTATGTATAATCCCCCTTAATTTCTCAATTCTTGATTTATTTCACTAAGAATAATCACATTATGCATTTTCCTTTATTTTCCTTGATTAATTAAGATTAACTCCAAGTAATTGGAAAATAATTAATCTTAGGCTAAATTGACAGAATTATGATTTTGCTGTCCCCTTTGTAATTTAACTTAATTTTTGAATTAATTTGCCCATTTCCATATGAATATAAATATTTCAAAATTCATAAGATCCTAATTCATGAATATTCACTACTTTATTGAATTATTCAAATAATTACAATATAGTTTTGGTGAATAAAATTTGAGGTGTTACAAAATATGCAGTGAGAAATGTTAACATCACATGGTAATGGGGGTGGCCTTAAAGAGATGGACTTTTTCTTTGAGATTCTAATTATATTATACTCCCTCCGGTTTTATTTATAAATAATTTTTTTTCTCATAGGACAAGTCCTTTTTATAAGTAACTTTTATTTTTTGTCTGAAAATATAAGCTTCTCTTTCCTATTTTACCTTTATTAAATACTCATTCTCTCTCATATCTTATACTCATCATCTCTCATACTTTTTATCTATTCTCTCTCCTATATTCTTTTCATAAATAGGGACATATATAGAAAAAAAAATATGGCATTTTTGACACACTTATTACTTTTAGCTATCTGTTCGTTTTGCACAATTAAAAGAAAAATTGCTTATAAATATGACCAAAAAAAATAATAATTAAATAAGTCAGGATAATTGACGATACCTTAATGGATTGGGAATCTGGATTTATTACTGTTTTTAATGAAACAGGTTCAATTAAGAATTGAATAACATGGCAGCACTCGTGCCATGTTGTTCGTTGTTATGTTTGTCGGTTCTTTTTTGTTCAACTGATTCTCCTATTTCTGGACTTCCTTCTTGCACTTTATCACAAATTAGAAATTACTATAACTTTCATTAATTTTAATGGAAAAATTTTAATGACGACGTACTAAACATATAATTGGTGTGCAAAGTTAGACCATGAGGCCCCATTTGGTACCATAGAATTGGAATGGGAATCAAAATCAGAGTAGAATAAGATTATTAAAGTAATCTCTTTAATGTAAGATATATTTATCTAATTTAATTAGATTAATGAAATTAGTTACGGTAATGAATATAATATTTTTTTTAAAACACCGTAATCATTTTTTTTAATTTTTTAAATCCCCTTTTTCATTTAATTACTGTTAAAACATTAATGAGAATAAATTAAAAAAATATTGATAATATGGGAAATAGATGTTATATTTATGATCAAAATTAATTTTTCAATAAGGTCATACTAGAGAGAGCATGTTGGTATGTACATAAAATCTAAATATTAAAAAAAAAAAAAGAAAAAACATCCCTGGAACTCCAAACCTTCAACCACATGGTGTTTCTCCAGTTCACTACAACCAGAAATAAATATATCCTGCCCTATTCAGTCAATTATCCTCAAACCAAAATATTATCTCTGATCTTAAATATAAGACATAGTATTTATGTTTATCTTTTTTTTTGTAAACTAAGGTCCGATTTTAAATATAAGACACAATATCTATATTTATTGATTTTCTCCAAACTAACTTTTTTTATTTATAAAATGATATATAATTTTATCTTACACAATATATAATATGATTAAATAATTTATTTAGCTTTCTTAATCTTCCTAAAAAAACCAACTAAAGACTGGAGGTAGTATCTTTTATTTCAGAATCTGAAACCAAAACCTAACAGTAACACCCATCATCTTCGATCTGCTACTTTGGGTGAGCTTAGGCCAGAAGAGACTAGCATCTCAAATATGGAGGCACAATAATTGAGGAAAAGTTTAAGAACTAAAAATTATGGCTCTGTTGATTCTTTGTTTTTTTTTTTAAATGTTTCCAGATCAGTGTTATAAAATTGTTTTTTAAAAACAAGTTTAGGAGAAATCCTTGTGAATAATTTTGCTAAGAAATTATATTGTGAAAAAAAAAAAAGACAAAACTTGTTTGGAACAAATATTTCTAAGGGCTTGTTTGCTATGAGACACTGATTTGATGGATTGAGATTGAAATTGGGATAGGGACAGGTATTGGGACCGGGGTTAAAAGTTTAAAATTATATTTGGTATGCGGTAATATTTAGATGAAATACTTGAATTAATTTATTTTATAATTCTTCATAAATTATGAAAAGACTAAAATATTCTTATTATTAAAATTGATAGTGGGCATTTTTGTCCAAAAATATTATAAACGAGGATATTTTTGTCTCTAAAATTTGCAACCCCGGGATTGAAATGCAATACCAAGGGAGGTGGTTTTGCAGCAATTCCACTTTCGTGGTACTCCTAATCCCTGGTTATCTCCAATCCCTCATACCAAAAATACAACTTGGCTCGATCCCTGACCCAATCCCTGTCCCTACCCCCCAATGCCACATATCAAACAAGGCCTGATGAGGAGCACGACAGGCAGTGAGTGAAGGGGAAATTAAAAAAATAACAAAAAAATAGAAATATGTAAAAATAGTTTTGAGAATTTTTAAAAAACATATTTTTTTTTATTGATCCACCGATATCCAGCACTACTAGTAACAAACTACTTCAGTTCGAACACAAAACCACTGGTTAAACTGGAACCACTTCAGATGCATAGAGCTCAAACAAGTTTTTTTTTTTAACAAATTTTTTTTTAAAAAAAAATCAGAATAAGAAAACAAACAAGGCCTATATTATTCATTTCTTACTTTAGTAATAATTTAAGAGAATAAAATGTTGTATATTGAAATTAAGACGTGAGATTCGTAATTAAGCTAAATATACACTTTTTTAATGTCGCTAAATTGCTAGATATATTCTTTACCTACTATAGGTAAATTTCAGCCGCCTTCTGGTTTGTCTTGGTCAACATATCCATCTTTTGTTAAAGAAAATAAAAAAAGAAAAAAGAAAAAAGGAAGGGCAGTGGTTTAAAGTTTAAAGTTAAAAATCCTCTGCTCCTGTTATTCCACAGCTTTAGGCCCTGGTTGTGCTGCAGCGTAGGGTTTTTGTTTTCAGGGAGCTTTGTCCTGAATAATAAGCTTGTAACCTGATAGAGTAACAGCATACAAATTTCTCTACGGTTAATCTTGCAAATTCGCTCTGGAAGTTGCTACTCAAGAGCGTTGGAAATCCATAAGTTTCTTGTTGACCAATTCTATCATGAAAGTAACCACAACGTAGTAACTTTATCCCTTGCTGTTAAAAATGTTAATGTCCATTATCAATTTTTTAATAGTTAATATTATTTTTTATCGATTTGATCGATTTTATTTTTTTTTTTTAATACTTTCGGGATAACATTGCTTCTCAAAATACTTTCAAATATCCTCCACTTTTTAATAATTACTTTCGTGATAAGATTGCACCTTGATCCATTTCTTTATAAGTGGGTGATTGCGATTCTATCCTAGTAACCCCATAATGTTAGTGTCGGCGACTCTAAAGAAAAAGACAGTTTTTGCTAAGTTATCATCTCAAAAGCAATGGCCTCCAAGCCACCCCTTTGAAGGATAAACGACACAGCACATTGAAGCTCAGTTGAACCATGTCCACTCTTTGTGTGTGTTATGGGCGTTACCTTCAAGCTGCTCCACTTTACTCCGAGTCTATACTTTCAGATGCCCCCTATTTCATGCTTGTGTCAATTTTATTTATGTTCTCTGTTCAAGTGTAAAAAGTATAATATTATTCCAATATGAGTTCTATATTATTGGGTCATTCTTAATTTTTTATACATCTGCCAGTCCAAATTGTAGGACCAGTTTTGCACCGTAAACAAAATCCTGTATTTATTATCAGAGGCAGCGCTTCATTTGTCTTTTCAATGCTTGTAGTTGGAGATCAAGTATTTCTAGTAGTTATTATTCTTTTTTGTCCTTAATATATGATATATTTATCTAATTTGATTAGATTAAGGAAGTTGATTAGGTTAGTTAATATGACATGTATTTTCTAAAACATCCTAATCATCTTTCTTAATTTCCTCATTCCCTCTTCTTCTTAATTATGGTTGAGAGAACATCAATAGATATAAATTAGGAAAAAATTGATAAATATGAAAACAATATCCTATATTTATGACTAAAATTAACTCCTTAAATATATCTTATATTAAAATCCTTAGGAGTAACTTATTATGCTTGGGATGCTCTTTTTACCCTAAGTTTAGAAGAGGAGAAAAGAATATTATCAAGGAAAAGTCTCAAAAACAATATTTTTATTAGAATTTTTAGAAAAATTTCTTTTCAATGTTTCCTTGATTTTTCTCAGATCCGACTTCCATCATTTTCCTTCTCATCCATTTTCTATCCTTTTTTTCAATCTGGGCCGTTAAAATATTCATCTAACAACCCAAATTAAAAAAAGATAGGAAGCATGTGGGAAGGAAAAGGATAAGGATAAGGATGGAAGTAGGATCCGTTTTTCTCCCGCTGCTCCGTACACCCGAACGTAACTTTAAAGAAATTCGACCATCAGTTAGAAAAATAAAGGAAAAAAAAAAAGAGACAAAAACAGAGTTGGAGTGATGGTGCGCCACTGCGCAGTACCATAGTGGAACAAAACATCGTACCAAAGGCAGGATTTAGGCCCCCCACGCGCAGGGAAAAAGACGACACGTGGGCAACTCTTGGCATATCACCTTCCACTGCATCTTGGCGCATGCTTACTTGTTTCCTGTGAAATAGATCCAAACCAGCAATTCAATTCGATGGCGACAAAAAAAAAAAAAAAAAAAAAAAAAACAAACCAGCATTATTGGGACACTGTGACGTGCATCTTAGCAAGTCTCGAAAAGAAAGAAAACAAAGAAAACCTCACATCGCAAGTATCTTTTCGTTAATCCTTGCGGTATTTTAACCTTTTTTTTTTTTTTTGATTAGTACTGGATGCTTACAAAATCACAATGAACAAAAACACCAGAAACTACCCTATTCTACTCTCATCATCCTCCATTTCCTGATGGGGAGGTGGGGGATGATCATAGATACAAAAGCTTCCTGCAATGTTATGAGACAACTTCACCAGACTATCGGTAAGGATAAGGTCTTCACACGGAACATTAGCTAATTTAATCTGTCAATCCTTGTTGATAAGAGCTCTAATCTCCTCGACCAGGTCCTTAAAGGGGTAATCTATCTCACAACCTCTTATGACAAGATTAATGGCCTCTATACAGTCAGAAAACAGACATACTTCTCAGATACCCCTACTCCAGCATAAGTATAGCCCCTGGATCATTCCAATTAATTCCGCAATTGCTGGCGGAACTCCAATAAGCTTGCAGCTAAACCCGCATATCCATTGACGATTTGGATCCCTGACCACTCCTCCACATCCACTACGACCGCTGCGTAAGACAGAACAGTCCACCTCAAGAGAGAATAAGTTTCTCGCATTGTTGGGTTGAAAGTGATGCCTCAGGGCGTTGGTGTTGCAGAGAACTCCGTTGTGCAAGAGTTCTTGGTCCATACTGGCTCTGAAGAAGGATGAACTTGTGCTATGCACACTCCTCTGGTTACTTTCCCCCAAAAGAGTGTTACATCTCGATACCCAAATGTCCCAACATGTGTACCCAAATAGGATCGACCATGGAATCTTCCTCGTGTGTGCTTTCCCTGCATCATGGGTCAGGTTCCATTTGACCTAGTCGCCACCCTGTAAAGTTACAAAAGTATTCCACTGATCTTGTGAGACGACATCTTTCCACCTCTGAATAGCATTCGAACAATCTCTCAACAGGTGCATTGAATCCTCCGTTTGGTTGCAGTTGAAAGGGCACTCGCCTGTCTATTTGCTCTTAGTTGAGCCGTGTGAGCTCTACTGTGAGAAAATAGCCACATAAAGGACTTGATCTTCTCTGGAACCCGCCACTTCCAAAGAAGCTTCCATACATTATCAGTTTCTTCCGTAGTACCTGCACAAAGAGAAAAATAGGCAGATTTTATAGAGAAATTACTATCAGAAGAATGCTTCCAGAAGAATTTATCCTCTCCTCTCTCCTCACTAGGTGGGTGAACACAGTTAATGTAGTTAATGATCTCTATGGTGAACCATCTTTGCATCTTCCCCCTATCCCAATCACCCCCCGGTAACACGTAGTCCGCAACTCAATCATTTCTATCAACTAACCACTCATGACCTGGAATCACATCAATCAAAGGACAATTCATATTGGACCAATTTTCAAACCAAAAGGAAGTCGTCCTTCCGTCACCGAGCTTCTTCCCTAAACCTTTTCTGAACCGATCCCATACCATACATATACCCCTCCAAGTAAGAGAGGAGTTTTTCTTTTTAACAACCTCAGGCGTGTCTCACTCTCCACAGTTATATTTGGCTTTTATGACTTTGACCCAAATAGCTTCTTGATTCGAAATTAGAGCCCAACACGGTTTCATTAGGAAAGCTTGATTCTGGTGTTTCAGGCTTCTAATACCCAAACCTCCTTGTTTTTTGTCTCTTGAAACCACCTCCCAAGACACCAAGTGTGTCTTCCTGATACCCTCTTGTTCTCCCCATAAGAAGTTCCTACTCATCCGTTTCAATTCTTTGATAACTCCTGCAAGAATAAGCATGGTTTGCATGTGGTAAGAGGGCAAGGTCGAGATAACCGCTTTAATAAGGGTGGTTCTACCAACCATGTTCAAACAGTTTCTCTTCCAACCTGAGAGTCGTTTTCGAGTCTTTTCAATAATAAGCGCATAAGGAACATAGGAGACCCTTTTATAAATCAAAGGAAACCCCAAATATAACCCTTTCCAATATAACGTTGCCAAACAGAAACCCTACATTTTTGTTGAGATAAAATTAGGTCCATTTATTTATTATGTTCGTTAGGTTCAATTCTTCATTTAAATTTTAACTTATGAATTTTTTAAAAAATAAAAATTTGCATGTGTATTTTAAAATTCTTTTAGACCATAATTAATGAGAAAAATCACGTTGTCGTCCAATAATAATCGATTGAAAAATTAGATATAATAGATACAAGTCAATAGACTTAAATTTTATCATTTTTCTTATCACTTTAGGATTTAAAATGCATCTAGATCATATTTCATTATTCGAAAATTGTAAATAAGGTCAATTACTATATTTTTTTATATTCTATATTAATATGGAATTATGGATGTTATGATTGCTCTATTTTAGAAGTTACATATTTTAAAAGGATAGAGTGCACTATACTCAAATGCACTTTAAATCAACTAGCCCGGCCCCGCCGGATTCAAACATTTTATGATTATAAATACAAAAATATATAAGTGTGTGTTTGGTTGGGTTTATATCTGGATAGTAAGTCCTTATTACGCAAGCCGAGATAAAACTCCTCTCACATATTTACCCCGTATACCGTGAATCACGATTTATAAGCACTTATTGCCCAAAAATAAGCTATTCCAGACGAACACTAACAGTGCTACGTGATTTAACTTTAACATGGTTCTACCTCCTCTCCTAGACCTAAAATGCAGTTTGCAGTACAATTTACATTATAAACTAAATTATACATTTAGTATAAACTAAGTTTTAGGGTTTTTTTTTTTGGCCAAAAGTTTTAGGGTTAAGAACGAATGAGTATAATATATCATCTGTTGGTAAAAAAAAAAAAAAAAGAGTATAATATATCATCTACTTGCCATGCATGTGATAGATTTTTTTGGGGAAAATTCTAAATAAATACTATTTAAACTTGAAAAATCCCCAAAAAGTCTATTAACACATAGAAATGATAAATAGGTCTTAAAAGACTATTTTGAAATTTTGAAATATTGTGTTTTTACCAAAATACCCCTCAAGTTTTTTTTAAAGAAAGAACCCTCGCCATCGCCGGAGCTCTGGAGTCGATGGTCAGAGCTTCGGTAACAACTTGAGTAATGAGATTGACTACTTTAGTATAGGAATTAATTACTTGAACTTCATAAACCTTGTCCGGCGTTGTTAACAAGTTAAATAAAGACAATGACAACTTTAACATAACAATTGACAAATTTAAGTTCCTCAGGTTATTAATGGTTACACTCAAGTTGTTATTACCAATACTAAAGTTATTATTACTTTTATTCAACTTGTCAATGACGTTTGATAGGACTTAAGGAGCTCAAATAATCAATCTCTATACTTAAATAGTTAATCATATTATTCAAGTTGTCACCAGAGCTAAGCCGCAGGCCAGTGAGGGTTTTTCTTTTTTTTTTAAACAAAAACTTGAAGCACATTTTAGTAAAAACACCATATTTCAAAATTTCAAACTAATCCCCTGAGACTTAGTTGTCATTTCTATATGCTAACAAACTTTTTGGGGTTTCCCAAGTTTAAATAGTATTTATTTGAAATTTTTCCTTTTTTATTTGCCAAGCATGTGATAGATAAAAGGGAAAAAGACAGACAAAGAACTTTAAAATTGCAATATCCAAATCAAATTTGTTACCAAAAGTTGATAAGAAAATGATAAAATTTGATAAACAATTTAGAACTCATTTTTTAAGAATACAAATTCAAAATCCTTTTTCTTGTATTTTTTCCTGATTTTTTTTTTGAACAGCCTTTTTCCCTAAATAAAATACAGCTAAAATGCCCATGGAAAAAGAAAAGTAGTTGCACAAAGTTAACTAGTCAAGGGTTAAACATTATCTGGAGTTTGAGAAAAATCACAATTAGTGAACAGTACGATGTAAATTTTATATTTTATATTAATGACGTCGATGGATCATATTGATGATTTCATTTCACTCTCCGCCTCTCTGGTCATGTCACGTGTGCCGTGAGGATCCAGGAAGAGGGAAAAAACAATTTAAAAGTAATTAAATAATTGTACCTATCATCTGAATTCCTCCCCACCATCAACCGTGAAAGTCAAATTCATTGATGGCAGAAAATCAGTCCAAATAAAATATGGTGGGAGAGAATGAGTCCAAAACAACTCGGTGGAAGAAAAGACATAACTTTTTAAAAAAAATCAGAAATCAGTGGGCTTAATGAGAAAAGAGGGGAGAGTCAAAGACCATATACTTCATATCTGCATTGGAACTTCCCTTCAAGTTTAATGCTATCACCTCACTTTAATAAAGATGATATTTTTTTTTTGTTCAAAATAAAGATGATATCAAACCCTGAAAAAGTCCAAAGCGACAGAGGTGATGTTGCTGCCACTTTTGCCATTACCTGCACTATGGATCATATACGTCTCTATCCAGAGTTATGGCCTGCTACTCATATACCAAAATCCAGAAGGCCTTCTGTATGTTTTGTTTCAAGATTGACACATTCTTATGTTGCACAGTGAAAAATCTATATATCTTATAATTCTTATCCACCAAGCCAATCGCTGGAAATCGGCTCATGCACGGCTTATCTCACAGATTACTGTTCACAACAGTAAAAACGGCTCATACAAAAAAAAAAAACGATCGGCTCGTCAAAGTGCTGTTGACCGGCTACACAAAATTTGGGGCTCTGTGTAACAGCCAATGAGAAAGATATACTTTCAACTCCAACTCTGAATCCTATTTTTAAAATTTTTCAAACCTCCCGCCCTTTCCTATTTCTACATCTGCCATGTACTTTTTCAAAATCCTAAAATATGTTAGCATCTCTGTACTACAAATCGCGATTCAAAGGAGCTAAGCAACTGAATTCAACACCTATGGGTTTGTTTACCGTTTCTCTTTAGGTTCAAATCCCCTCCCTTCCATCTCCAATCGATCTCTCAACCTTCCTCCATCAATTTCTTCTTCGTTTCTAAAGTCTTCTTCATCCTCTTACACGTCTAATATATGATTCCTTTTTTTTTTCCCAGGTCACAGTAGCGGGAGGAAGCGAAGAGAATGGAAGAACTGCCGTCGAAGAGCAAAACCTTCTTCTGTGCATGAACCTTCGTCCTTTGTTATATGCGCTATAAAAGGGGGTTTAAAATCTCAGTTCCTTTCCACTTTGGTTTCTGATGTAGATTTCTACCTTTCATTATCAATTTTTCATTCTTGCATTTATTGACTCCGGCATTAATCCATTCTTCAAAGGAATTTCTTCTTCCCATTTTCGTTTCTCCCCTCCGCTTCATGGAAAAATACTTCAGTAAGAAGAAAGAAATTTCTAGAGTTGCTACTGGAAAATCAAAAATAGATTTTTGAAGCTATTTGTTGCCGTCACTTCCCTTTCCTGGTCATATTTCTTTACAATGAACTCATCTTCCCTTCCTAAAAAGGTTTGTAAACTTACTCCCTTCTTCCCTTTGTTTTTGTTCTTCCTAATATTCCCTTTTCTTTCTGATTTCATTTTAGAATGGTAGATCAATTAATGAACTTACCATTGGTCCTTAATTCTTGTGGACTCAATTAATGATGTTATCATTGGTCCACTCTACCTCCAAAGTTATCTTCCCTTCCTCATCATGTTAATAATGAGCTACTAATAACTATCAATTTTTAATCTTGAAAGTGGATTGCACGGGGCAGTGAAATAAGAGTCAAGAAAATGACTAGCATCAACAAAGGAATCTAAACATAAAACTAACAATAGTATTGCCTTTTATTTGGGGATTTTTCAACCAAGGAATCTAAATGCAAGTCTGTTTCTTAGCAAAGTACATCTCAACCTACAAAGTTTGCTAGAGTAACACAAGCATATGTAAAACTTAATGTTTGTGCCAAAAGGTGAGTATATATGTTTTTTTGACAATTCATTATACTCCCTTGTGCGAGTTTAGGTTTTGCAGATTCCTCAAAGATGTTAAAACTGCATACTACTATCATTTGCAAGTTAGGCCATCCATATCTGCTATACAATTCGTTAGTTTCGTATCCTTATAGAGCAATTGTTATCATGGACCAGTATTAGCTTGAAATTCTCATTCCATTCTTATATGTAATAGTCAAGTTGTTTACTCCATATGCTTTGTTGTTTACTGCCATTTTAATACCTTCCCAAAATTAACATTAATAGTCTCATAACAGTCAGCTACGTACCATTAGGTTTGAAGAGAACCCCCTAAGTTGTTACATCATCTGGTTTAGTTATATATAAATTTAGTCTTGATTTAATTACATGAAGGGCTATTGTTTTCTATTGTACCATTGAATTGTTTAAATCATTTTTCTAATTCCATATAACCTGCATCTTGTAAGAAAATCATTTTATGGTGTCCTATTAGGTATAGTTGTTTCAGAACCTGTTCTTACCAATTAAAGGGCTGTCATCTATCATTTACTTGGACCAAGATGACCTGTCCAAGACACCTTTTTTTAGGAGGTATCAGCCTTGGTGCAGTTGCTTTCATTTGAGATTGTATGTTCAGCTGAAACAGATGCATTAATGAAGTTTGGATACTTATGTTTTATTTTTTTTACCTATTTGTATATTAGGTCTATCATGAAATGGAGGTCACCTTTTACATATTTCACTCATTAGTGTTATCACACATCATTCTCACCCCTTTTAAGTTACCACAATTCATGCTTTTTCTGTAAAAGTAGTGTGTTTTCGTCACTGGCAGGACTTTGCTTTTCTGTAAAAATATTCAACTGTCTAAAATGTAATTTGGCGCCAAACAACATTCTTTGGCAGATAAATTCATGGTTCAGCACATTGGCTTCATTTTGGTTGGAGGGAAGAACGAATATTCTGAGAAAATTCAAATAATATTATGAATCTTGGCAGCCCTGGTAGGACTTTGCTTTCAAGTTTTCCTATAAATTAAGATTCAATGCTGCACAATCCCACCAACTTACCTTCTTTCATGGCATGACATGAACCATGACTTAATCACATTGTTTGTTTAAAAAAAATGCCTCGTGACTTGTAAACATGTACTCTAAGAGCTATTAAAAAGTAGGGGAATTACAGAGAAGGCGAAGTAAACTAATAACCACTAAAACTTGCATTGAAAAGATGTAAGCTAAAACTAATTTGTTTTTGGATTAAAGGAGACTCAGTTGGGATCATCTTCATCATCACTCACAAGGCCAACTGCATACCAAGTAAAGTTGCAGTGACCATGAGAAGCTTTTAAACATAAGTTAAAATATGTCGGTATGTTACAATTAAAATAAGGTCCTTTTGATTTTGGTGAACCGAGCTATGATTTCAGTGTGTTATACTTTTATCTTTTGGTTTATATCCTTTCTATAAATGTGGTCAAAGATACCTTAAAATAAAATCTGCTCTCTATGAGAGCGTTCAGTCTTATGAGGGTTGAATGATTTACTGCAAAACAAAGGAAGCATGAGACCTCCCTTTCAACGTTAAAAGGTGATATTCATTGTGTTGTCAAGGTATATATCAATTATTTTGTCTTTTCTAATCATGATAGAAGAATATTATTTTCTTTTTTTGTCTATAACTTTTCTAGATGCACATACACTCTTCTTTTTTAACACTTGTAGATGCAGGTTCTTAATAAATGAAACCTTCACCCTTCAACTGTGCCACCCTTCTGATCTCAACCTTTTGTCCTTTTATTATAAATGTTGATATTGCTGAAAAAGTGTTTTATAATCTTCATGCCTGCTTGGTCACGCTTTTCAAAACTCATGTATGTACAAGGCACTTTAAAACATTGCTGATAGAGCTTCCTCAAACATGTAAGGAACTCATGCTTAAGTTATCTGGAATAATTTAAAGCATTGATCCTTTAAAATATTGTGCATTGGTTAATATCCATAAGGCATGCAATTCCATTGACTAGAATTGATTAATCATGGGGTTCTTTAAACAACTAAATTTCTTTGCAGCATACATAGACTATTATCCTTTTTTTTTTTTTATGTTTTGTTAATGTACTTGCATCGTTTTCTGGAGTTGCAGGATTTGGTTTTTCAAATGAATTTTGTTTTGATGCTTTTAGCTTTAATACATGCTAACGAACAAGCACAATATAGTTGACTTTTTCAGCTTCAATACACTGCCATGAACTTTAAACGAGGGGGAGTTTTTTATCTTCTCTCATGGATTCTTTCAATATTGGTTGTGGGTAAGGGTGATAATTATATTGTCTCAAGTATGTCTCAAGTAAGCAATGGAGACATGTCAATAGAAGTATTTCTTTTGTTGGCTTGCATTCAATCATTCAAGAGGAAATAGGGCTTTAAAATATGATATGGTTTTGTTTTTTTTTGTTTTTCATTGGATATACCTTATGTTATAGGTTGTAATATATGATGATGTGTTGTTGCTTTCTTTTGAAGATATAGGCCGTTCAATATAATACTCATTATGTACAGACATGGGGTAGGTGGAAATGACCAAGAAAGGTAATTGGAAATCAATAAAGGTAATTGCAAATGGTGAGACATGGGAGAGTGACACTGTCATGGCCTTAGTTGTTAATTTATGTAGATTGTAGACAATGTCGGTTACTTGTTTGAAATTAGAAACAGATGTTGTCTGTATTATTTCTTCCAATACTAAGAATTTAATTTAGAGGATATATCATGAATATCTTGATATTTTTTATTTTTATCCTTTGTTATTTTTGTATAACTTGTGCTATGTCTTTTTTCTTTTTTGGGATTACACGCGACAAGCTAAAAAGCTTGAGAATTAGAAACTAAATCTGCATCAAACTAAGGAGGGAAGAGTTCCTCTTTAGCATACCTGCATGAGCTATTTCTACTATCCCGTCTTCATATATCAGCTACCTTGTATTAGCAATGATATGTCTAAATGGGTGTGATTATCCCCACCATCTCTAATCAAAATGTTTATCACTTCAATCGAATGGTGCCATATCACTTTAGATAATGAATGAGACTATTTTCCTTTAATAAAGGCTCAATTATTATAGCATCTAGAAAAGTTGGCTACCAATTTCTATAGTTGTTGCATTTGCTCATACATCTCGTAGTTAATATTTTTAAGGAGGAGCCTGAAGACAAATGTTCTGCTTTAAATAGGACAAAACAACACCCATCTAATAAAATGACAAGTAAACTAAGCAATACAAGTGCCTAGATTGATAAGAATTGGAAAAAAGGCATGTAAAATTTCCATGTTTCGATAGAGTCAACACTCAACTCTAGGCCCAATTGTGATGCAGAGGGCAAAGTGAGTTCATCTTTGTGGAACAATAAGCATCTTCCGAGAATTCTTCAAAACAAAACTTTGTACTTTGAAAGATATTGTTCAACAAAATGGTAGGTCATATTTGTTTATCTTATTGGCATATGTGATGATGCCAATTTTATGTAATGCAATTTTTGCAAGTAAAGTCTATTCATTAGTTGATAATGATAATCGATGACAATGGAAATACTTCTAAGAATATAACAACAAATGTCGTCTACGGTAACATATTTGCAAGACTTGACTTGAGTTGTTTGTTTTTTAATAGTTTGACTGAACCTTATTATTAGAATTAAATTGTCTGTCTTTGATTTTTTTCTACATTATGTTTCACTTGGTACTATTGCTTGCTTTGAATTGCAAATATTTTTTTAAAATTACCAACCAGGATTGCTTTTGCTCCCTTTTTTTTTGTTGGATACTTTTTTGTGAAGATATTTTTTTTTTCCATGAAGATTTGCTCCCTGCGCAACGCGCGGGGTAGTTCATGCTAGTTGTCTACAATACCTAATTATTTGTTACTACTGAAATAGATATACATGTTTCAAGGGATTGGTGAAATGGATGTGTAGATTGCAAGAGGATGCAAAGTAATCATAGATCTCATCCAACATCTTAGAGACGTGTATAGATCCACGTTGGGATGAGTCAAAACGTGGTTTTGGCAGATGTAACATTTGAATTGTGTATGTCAAGACGAGATTCTAGCTCACTCCAATGTGATTCCAAACACACCCTTGGAGCCCAAGGTTCATATAAGCCTTACAAGAGAATTCTCAGACTTCCAATGTAAGACTCAAGTCCTCGTGATAGAGTTCTCAATTGTACAAGGTTGGTGTGCACACGATCATATTCGAAGAGCTGCAAGAATAGCAGGACTCTGGGGAACTTCCATTTATATATGTTCAACTGGCGAGTTTAAAGGCGTCAATGAAGAGTCCGTAAGTGAAACCCATTTTAAAGTTGTTGAGAAGAGCAATTGGGAAGGTAACCTTTGGCCGGCTGTAATAGAACTTAGTCACATACTCTGTCAGGAGAACACATACTACAGCAGCAATTACATCATTTACTCCAAGAGCTCCAAAAGATAGAGAAATTGTTTGTGCAATATAAAATCCACCCAACAAGGAGATTCCACCAAACAGTGCCCTCCGAGAAGGACTTCTGAAGTAATTTCTTGAGAGTTGAGGAATAATTCTAATGATGTCCACAAGTCTCCGTGATCCACCATTCTCTTGAACTGCCCTAATGCGAAGCCCTGTAGAAGATTTGGCTATAAACTTTCTGGAGATGGCAACTTCAGTTTTAGGAAATGAGCCAAATCTGAGGTTTACTGCAAATGAGTTCATTGAAAGTGCAAGTTGACTTTCTTCTATTATGAATCAGTACGGTTGAGAATGCTAGCCAACCTGAAAAAGTTGACAAGTAAAATATCACATCTCAACAAAACAACCCCAAAATATTTGTAACAGCAACAATGTCACAAAAAAAAGATAGAAGAAATAACAATCAACTAGAATTAATGCACCAGACAAGGAATGTATAGTTTGTCTTCTCCATAACTTTTTTTGTCAATGAAAGGCCATTCCTACTCTTCCTCCTGGCTTTTACATTATGGTCCTTAATTGATGTACAATCCTCCACGATTTGGAATAAATTATTCAAACGATTATGATACTCCAACTGACCCATCTAATAAAAGTATAGAACAATCAGCTGATATTACTTTTATCTTCCTGTTCTAAGAGGTAAAGCTAGCAGAATTTCCAGAGACTTGAGGGAAGTGCACTTCTTGAAGACGACTTCCAAAACTGACCAGACTCATAAAGCTAGTTGATTCATTTACAATGGACAAGCCCCTGCTTCACACATACAGGCAGCGTTCCAACTATTTCCTTTCTCATTAACACCCTCACTCCCAACATATTCCCACGTACCAGATATGTTCTATTTGTTCCCCTTAGTGGCATTAAGTAATTCAATTTTTAAAGGCTCTGAACAGCATATCTACCAAAATCCAGGTTTCCATGTACATAAGGAGCCCCAAGTAGCAAATATCAAACTCCCTCTTTTTCCTTGAAATTCACACCCTCACCATTCCAAAGGCTTTCTCTAAACTACCTCAAATAGGCAGTTGCAGCATCTAAGGTAAGCTTAGTCGATTCTTCCATATGGACTATGGCCTGCAACCATGTTATTTCAACAAATAGAATCATGTGCAACAATTTGACGGGCATTACATATGCACTTATCCTAAAAACCATGCTGTTTGTGTTGATATGTCTTTGTAAAGCATCCAATAAGAAAATCCATGTGCCTCATCAAGCTTACCAGCTTATATATGCCCATTAATAATTTGGGAAGATTGCACTTAACTTTTAACTCCAACTGCAATGTTTCCCCTTATCTATAAAAGACTGCAATAGACCCTCCAATCTATTTGTCCTATTACACTAAGCCCACATTATCTGAGTTTGGAAATTTTAAATTCGTAATATTACTCAAATTCCCTTAGCCCCTTCATCAAATAGTTCATTGGTCTCCACAGCCTTAGTGTTGTCCAGATGCCGCCCCACACCCCCGGGGGGGCCAAACGCAAAAAATGTTCCATGAAGCAATGCGTCTCCAGAATTAGGAACATTTTATTAAACAATTTTGTTGCATAACTTCTTCCACCAGGTTCAGATAGTCACATTCGGAGAAAACTTCAAAAGGCGAAGGCTTTCGGCAAGTGACAACAACAGAGACTGAGAAAAATTCGTTCATAGAGAAATAAGAAATAAAAAAATATCTCGTAATACAAAGTGAATGGAATTTGAAATCCTTTGTCAGAGTCAAAGAAGGAAAAAATGTTCAAAACAACCAAGAAATCCATTCTCATAATCAAAATTCCTACCAAAGCAAAAACAAGGGAAAAAAAAAAGACAGAATAATCAGCTATGCAATCAAGAGGAAGAAATAAAAATTTCAATCAACACAAAATAAAGTTAACTAAACTTCGAAGTAGAAGTATGAGGCCCGAAACGATACTGCTTCGTTGGGCTTCTCTGTTCTAGGATGGGCTTTTCATTGTCTAAGCCCAAAATTCTAAGCCCAATAATGTGGCTGGGCCTAATGAGCAGACCCAAACCAATGTGTAATATTTTTTCACAGACAAAAATTATACAAGATGCCAACAGGGTTGGTCTAGGAGAAGGAGTTAGTCCCTCACAATATGGCAAACCAAGGTTTGAATCCCCGTTGGAAGAGGTACTCACATTTAGTTCTGAACAGTGCCTCCAATAGGATTGCATCCATTACGAGGATGCCTACGCTTAGCAAAAAAAAAAAAATGATACAAGATACTCTTTTTGGTCCTTAATATAACACATATTTAGAGAATTGATCTTAGTTTTAACTCTAAGACCTATTTTTCATTCTTTTTCTAATTTAACCCAACTGATTCCCCCTCAACAATAATTGGAGAGAAAACATGGGAATTAAGAAAGATGATTGATTAAGGTGTTTTAGAAAATATACATATCTTATATTAAGGAACGGAGAGGGTATTTTTACCAAAAAATTGCTGAAAAATCTCATTATAAAATTTACTACCCAAAAACCTGAATCATTAAGCAAGTGTAACTCTTCTTTAATTCTGTCCAATATACTTTCAGTTATGTGAAAATGTCTTCTATTTTAACTCTGTCCAATATACTTTCAGTTATGTGAAAATGTCTTCTATTTTGCACATTGTTAAAAATAGGTTACACATAATTGAATAAGAGTTGCATAGGCTGCACTTGGGTTTTCAAACAGTACTTTTGAGTAATAAATTTTGCAATGATATTTTTTTCAGTAATTTTCCCTTTCATTTTAATACAACTGGTCGGTTGAAGTTGTTTTTTTTTTAAAAATCATGATATTATCCTATTTAAACTTTTTTATAAGAGCATTTTCATTCTCATCACTACAATCCATTTACTCTATATATTGCCATAATAAAACCTCAGTTTGTACGAATACGTCTTCATGGATCCAAAGTGAAGTGGATGATCCGCTTGTCTAATTAATATATAGTGTGTTAAAGTCTTTCTTTATAAAAATACATATTAATGGGATAAGTCTTGACCACGTTGCTTTAATTAAGGAAAATGAAAACAGAAACAAGCCTATCTTAACGCTTTGTCGAAGGCTCGAAAGCAGATACACGACTTTCATTTCATATAGGATCCTTTATTGACTCATACGATTCTGTGGACTCTTTTCAATACATTCTCAGTCATAAAAAACTAAGGAAGACATTGATTCCTCTTATATATCCTCATGATTCAATGTTTTCCCCCTAGGCACAGGTATACCATCCTATTGAAAATAATCCTTATTAGTGAAAAAATCACTTTTAAGACCAGTTAAAAACGATATTTTATATTGGTTTTGGATCTGGTCTTGATATAATCGGTCTTAAAAGTTTGCTATTTTTTAGACTGGTTAACAAAACCGGTCTTAAAAATCATTTTTTAGACCGGTTGCTTGAAGACCAGGTCTAAAAAGTTCAGACTTTTTAAACTGGTAGTTTAAAAACCGGTCTAAAAACTTTTTTTCAAGACTTTTAAGACTGGTTATTAAAATAACCGCTCTTAAAAGTGATATTTTAAAAAAAATAAATAGAGCCTTTTTTTGTAGTCAAACGTATAGATGAGTAGAAGAGATTACAGTGAAAAATCGATTGCGGATACTTCCAAGCAAATTACCACTACCAGATTTCACAAAAACACCTTCCCTGTGAATCCCGCTGCTAAAATTTCTGAAAACCTGAATTCTTGTATCGTTCACTAAGAACATCAAACAATGTAGAAAGATAATAAACAACTCTTGTAATAAAATTCAGGCACACCCATAAGTTTAACTTTGTATTCATATTTAGTTTTTTAATTGAAACTATTTTGGCACAACCAGAAGGAAGAAGAAAACCAGAGACAAAATTAAAAAAAGCAAACAGAGTAATTTAGCATATAGGATCCCCCTAGAGACCGACCACACACTCAACTTGGCATATATCAGTATGTATACCATTTACACCTACAATAAAACCCTAAAAAAAATCCAAATAGGATCTCTCTTCTCTTCGTGACCCTTATTCCTCTGGTAAAGAAAGCAAACGAGGAACTGTTTTAAGCGAGGCACTTCACTCTGCACCTTCTTCTTCATCTTTCATCTATCGCCACCTTGCAGTAAATACTAAAAAATATTAATTAAGCGTTTAAAAGGAAAGTTTATTTAAACCTCATAACATCAGTTGTATCTTTTTCACGCATCTCTGGGTCAAAGCAAAGGAGCAAGCAGCTCATGGCAGCAAAGAAGTAAGGCTGCCAATGTAGTTTACGATGAAGGATGGATGTCACGGGGAAAGAGAAAAGTCGCGACGAAGGAGATCAGAGCAAGCGAGGTTGTGGCGGCGACAAACTCATTTAGTGCAAGGGTGAGAGCACCGCAACAACAAACATGAGAATGAGATCGAGCGAAGATGACTGAACTCACAGAGTAATCACATCAAGAAGAGAGGTTTTAGATTTAGAAAGCGAAATTTAGACACGACAAAGAGGATATTCAAAAATTTAGGGTCGATTTTTTAGACCAGGTATATATAAAACTGGTCTTAAAAGGGTGGGAAAAAATAATTTTTAATTTTTTTTATATTTAAGACCGATTTTTATTAAAACCAGTTTTAAATGTTTGATATTTAAGACCGGTTATTATTAATAACCGGTCTTAAAAGTTTAAAATTTTTTATTTTTTAAATATTTTGATATTTTTAGACTAGTTTTTTTTTAGAACCGGTCTTAGAAGTTTTATATAATTACAAAACTGCCACCGGTCAAATTTTTTAGACCTTATCCACTATAATTGGTCTATGACGCTCTAAAAAGGAAATTTTGTACTAGTGCCTATTTGAGGAACTATATATTAAACACCTTTATCAATGAGAATTCGAATTTTACTTCACCATGTTATAAAGGACAAACCCTTTTCCGTTACACTCAATCCCGTTGGCATCCAATTGTTTTTTCCTAGCATCAAAAGAAAGAAGTTATTGTGTTTCTTCATTAATCCAGATCATCAGTTGGATATATGTTGGATGTTATCCACAAAAATATTAATCATGATGTGGATGAGATTCTAGATTATGATTATAGATTATGAAAAAATATTAATATATAACTGACATGCTCTGCAGGTATTGGTGGCAAGACTGCTTTGAAGCTCATTCACCAGCATAGTTGTATAGAGAACATATTGAAGAACATAAATAAAGAGAGGTTTTTGTTATTTTCCATTAAAAATCTGTTTGCCTTTGTATTGTGTTCCTGTCTTGATTTGGGTTATAGCTTCTGTATTATGATATGAACAGGTCATCTCTACATTTTTGATATGATGATGGGAATTTTTTCACAAGGTATTGCAAAGTGTTTTAGTTTTCAAACTAAAAGGAGCATTGGTAGACAAGTTATTTTGCTAAAACAATTAAGGTCAATCTACAATGAATTGGTGCAGCAGCAATTGGAAAAGTGTATTCAAGATGTAAAGAAACCAATTATTAATTTTATTTTGAAGTCGGGTCTTGGTAACTTGATTGACTCAAAAAGTGAGTATGCCATTGATAAGTTGATGAAGGTAATTTATATGTTTTTCTAATGATGCTACCTGTTTTTTATTTTCAGATGAATTTCCTTTCTCTGATTTTATATTTGTACATTTTGTGTTCAGGAAATATTGGTTTGTAAGGTAGGCTTTAAGGATGAGGCAATTGGCAGGCGTGTAATTTTGTACCTGAATGATTGTGGTTGTGGAAAGCCATATGGCAGAAAAATGCAGCTTATGTGGTTAAAAATCAATTGAGAAAAGTCAGTCTTAAAGAGGTGGCAGATGAGGTTATGATCAAGTATGTATCCTCTTCCATGTTAATTACATATCTCTTTATAACTAAGAAATGTGTGTATTGATTTAAGCTTTCAGCCAATGTTTCTGGTATCTTACAGCTGGAGGTGTCCGTGTTATGAATCTTGTTAGTTGCGTGAGTGCATATTTATGTATCAACATCATTCATTGCCAAAAAACTTAAAAGTTTCACTAACTTGTTAGGGTTTTAAGTTAAGCAGCTAATGTTGGACATGCAGAGGATTGTAGAGTGCCTTTGCATAATTTTATCTCTTTTTTTTTTGGGTTTAGAGTTTGTTTTACTTGTACTTTGTCTTTGAAATAAAACTTCTTATTTTGTTCTTATGCACTATTTCTTTCTTGTCAATGAATTTTTCATCAATAAACTATAAATTTTCTTGGAAATTCTGAAACTTCTTATGTTGTCTCATGTCATGTCTTTTTGGTTTAACTTGATCCTTATAACCAAAAAAAATCTTGCATTCTTGGGTTATTTGAAAGAATTAATCTTGATTTCAGTGTTGCTGTGCTTTTATTGACAGGATCAAAAGGTTATTTAGTTATTTTTATTGGCTCTCTGGATTTTGTTGAAACTGTATGATATTGTTGGTTTTAATTAAGTTGTGCCATGTGTGTTCTTTGTGTAACTCTGATTTGATATCTCTTTATATCAAGTGTCATGTGCATTGCATCTCTTTTTGCAAGAGTCATACTCCTAAATAATAACATTTGTCTTAGTTTAGAAATATTGTGGCATGAAAAGAAAATAATTGAACTCAATGTTCTATTGTAAATAAAACTCTTGTCATTTTTGCAAGGAATAACATTGATATTTCTTGATAAATATTGATACTGTTCTTACCATTCAACAATTGCATTTTACCATGTAACTTTGTCTTTATGATGAATAACCAATGAGACTTTGAAATTCAGTTTGAAGAAGTACATATGACAACAAATGCCATGGTTGGTCAAGAAGATGAAGAAGAACAAGAGTATGAAGAAGAACAAGAAGAAGAAGATTCTTATATGGAAGAAGATGATGGTGATGGTGTTTGAAATATTTGTGTGGTTTGTTTGATATATTATATACATTTTTACTTCATTACTTTTGTTTTGTAGTTAATTTATTATCATTTTAGAACTTGGTTTGAATTTGATTTTATTTGCCATCAATTTAATTTCACTTTCAGTTCTTTAACTATTATAGGTTATTAAGGTTGACTTATCGTGAAATTCAAAATAACCAAAAAAAAAATAATTGGAGAGAGAAAATTAAAAAAGCTTAGAGACGGATTTATGATGGAAATTCTGTTACAATTTTTTTTAAGAAAAAAAAAATCACTTTGCAATGGATTAGCAACGGAATCTGGTTCAGAAATTAATAATGAAATTAATTTTTTTTTTTAATTTTGTGATGGATTAGAGACGAAAATTCCATTACTAATCTTGGACAAATTAGAAACGGAAATTCCGTCGCTAATCCGTTTCAGAAATTAATAACGAAATTAATTTTTGTTTGTGAAGGATTAGAGACAGCTATTCCGTTGCTAATCTTGGACAAATTAGAGACAGAAATTCCGTCGTTAATTAATCAGTCTCAAAAATTAGTGACGGAATTTCCGTTATTAATCCGTCTCAAAAATTAGCGACGGAATTTGTCATTAGGGACGGATTTTCTGTCATGGATTAGAGACGGAATTAGCGACGGAAATTCTGTCTCTAAATTAGCGACGGAATTTCCGTCGCTAATCCGTCTATAAATTAGAGACGGACTTTCCGTCGCTAATCCGTCTCTAAATTAGAGACGGAATTGGAATTAGTAACGGCCTTTTTAGGGACGGACCATTTTCCGTCGCTAATCCGTTAGCGACGGAAATTCCGTCTCTAATATCCAGTTTTTTTATAGTGTCAGTTGGATATATGTTGGATGTTATCCACAAAAATATTAATCATGATGTGGATGAGATTCTAGATTATGATTATAGGTGGCATTTTTAAAGAGTGATATGGTTCAGTCAACAACTTAAAGCTAAGCTTTTCGAAATTTTGACGAAGCATTCAGTCTATAAAGTCACATGCATGTATGGTTATTTCAAACACTTCTTTCTTAATTATATATACCTATCTTCACACACACACACCAACCAATTTTTGAATGTTAGATTAGCTAGGCCCCTAAATTTAGCACTTGTATAATAATTAGTTCCATAAACCGGGTGAATATTTGTGTACTGTACATTCTTCAATATTTCTTTTCCTTTTCCTTTTCCTTTTTTGAATGACAGAGCATTCAGATATACTGTCTTTACTGGTACGGCGAAAGAACACTAGGAATATGCATGCACATCACCGTCCACGTGCACTGCTGAAAACTTAACCCCAAAAATATGAAATAGTAAATAAAAAGCAAACATTTTGATTACCAAGCAAGCAGAAAAGTTTTCTAAATTAAACGAGCTAATATCATATATGATTCGAATTCCAAATTAAGGTTTTTTTTTTTCTTCACATGTAGATTTCTTTTTCCATTCACGAGATTAGCACACTTAAAACTTGGGTATCTGATTTATAGATATCTTTATGAGTATTTTTTTAAATTGTGGAGCATGTTGTGATCGTAGTGTTCGTAAGGTATTTGAACCCCAATCACATAAACTCTTACTTGTTTAAAAAACCTAAATATACCTTCCGCTTAGTTAAATTAGTACTCCCTCCGTTAATTAATAGTAGATTATTTATTTAATTTGATTATATTAAGAATGTTAGCCAAATTAGTTAATATAACATATATTTTCTAAAACATCATAATTATTTTCTTGATTCCGTCCTTTCCTTTTATCCTTAATTATTATTGAAAGAGCATCAACAGGATAAATTAGAAATTAATTAATTAATATTAAAAATATTTCTCATATATATTTAAGACAAAGATCAGCTTTCCTAAACATATCTTATATTAAAGATTGAAAGAATGTTATCTATAGCCTTGTTATATATATCAAAGTGGCGTCAATATTATAGGTTTGCGGTGGATTTAAAATGGGCCTGGCTATTGAAAAAACATATGCAATATTTTCTCAGTAAATAACTAGCAATTGTCACACCCACTGATTAAATATTAAAAAAAAATTACTGAAAAAAGACACATTACAAAATCTATTCCTCAAAAATACATAAATGAGTCAGGTTCTTAAATAAGTGCAACTCGTTTTTAATAGGTGCATCATTTTTTCAACGTGTAACGTATCTAAATATATTTTATTTTTCATATAGTTATCGCAGATACTGTTGAAGAAGATTTTTTTTTTTTTGCCAAGTACTGTTGAAGAAGAATTGCACCTATAGAAAATATATATGTTGTATATGGATCCTTAAACAAATTTTAAATATCGTATTTTACAGTAATTTTCCTTTGAACATATAAAACACAACAAAATAAAAATGAAAAAAAGACACGATGTCACATGTGAATTAACGCGAGCCGAGATAAATCAAAGGGAGCAATTGCGGTACCTAGGATTCTCCATTTGATTCCCTAGTTTTTGCCGTATTCATAGCTCCTGTCTACATAGGAGTAATTATTTAATTTGATTGATTATATTCAGACACTTTGTTTTGTCTTCTTGCAACTTGCAAAACAAATGGCGGCTTGTCAGTTCATAACTTCATATACTAACACTACTCATTCAAATTAATTAAACTCTTCAAAATTTCACTTTGATTATTAAAGTTAACTTTACAAGGCCTTATTTTATCAATATATCTATGTTTGGAATAGCTTTTTTTAGAAAATAAGTGTTTGTTACGTAAGTTGAGATAAAACTTCTCTCACATATTTATTTTATATACTATAAATCATGATTTATAGACATTTATAAGTCAAATTAAGCTATCCCAAATGAGTAATAACTAATAATTCATTCATTATAAATCCAAAAGCAAAATGTTTTTGCTCAGTTGATGATAAATTTGTTGCAATGTGCAAGTTCATTTGTCGAAAAAATCTGAGTCAATTTCATAATTCATCCCCTATATCTCTATTTGTATTATATAATTTACTTCATTATTTTTTTTCATCATTATTGTATGTAATATAAAAGAAGCAAGCAGGATTTGCAAACAATGATTACAGTTGAAAGGGGATTACCTGCCCTTAATTGATTGATAATTATTGTCTCTCTGCAAAAACGCGTTGCCCATTATCAGTTCTCTGGGAAGCACAAACTGATCGATCCATTTGAAACTTTTAGGATATTTAATAAGTTTAACATGACATGTTAAAAAAATAAATGCTTGTAACTTGTCGCAAATAAAAAGTCGTGAAATGGCAAAACATTCTTCTGAATTTTACTTACGTTTAAAGCAAGAGCAACTGTAAATTTTTTTAAGTAAAAAAAGTTATTGATGGGAAGACTCTATAACAATAAGTTGTACTACAATAACTATAAACTACTGTTTGACTGAAAAAAAATATTAAACAAGTTTTGGTTTGCATCTTTTGGAGAACCGCAACATGCAAGTATGGGCACAAACCTCGGATTCTTGAAAAATTGGCATCTAATGAACTTTGATAAAAAGCCTAAGCTGTCTCGTGATTGGTTTAGTTAATTAATAAAAAAAATTTCATCATTGGAATAGGGAAAGCTATCAATATTTTACTATACATATGAATCTAAAAAATTTAATCCATGACACACCATTCACTCCAATCTTATGAACATTTCCTCATTCCAAGGCATATGATACTGATTGTTTGACTTTCTTCAGGCGTGTACACATTAATTAACTTGATTGAACTTTTTTTTTAATACAGAAAGTTTAGGTGAGCTAGATTATAAGGCTTTTTAGGGTCAGGATATACTTCCGGATTTAAAGAGTATTTACAGAAATATTTACAAAATACCTATCAAATAAGGTCCTTACATCGGTGGAATTCAAACTCATAACCTTTTGGTTTTGAGCCAAGACACTTACCAACTTGACCAACCTTTGTTTGCTTGCATGAACTATTTTATAACCTTAACACAATTTTCAATCAATTTATAACCATAAAAAAGATATCTATACACTCAATCTGGTCCATAATATAAGTTACATCTAGAAAAATGGCTTGGTATATAATATAAGTAACTTAGAGAGCAATTAATATTTTTTTAATCAATTTTGCCCATGTAATTAATGATTAAATATGCCTCCTTGTATTTTTCCCTTTCATTCAAAACCATATTTAATATGAGTAAAGTTATAAATTTTCTAAAATTTAAGACAAATGTAATGAGTTAACTACTATTTCTTAGTTTTAATGAATTGTGACTTATGTTGTAAATAGGAGGGAGTATGTGGTTTTATCAATGTACTCCCTCTATCTTTATATATAAGAGCCTTTCAACTGAATCATAAGATTCTGAAAAATAATTAAAAGTAGTTAAATGTAATAGTTATATAGGAAATTTAACTTTTTTCTAAAAATGCCCTATGGATGAATGAGTGAGAGTGAGTAATAATGAGAAAATGATGAAAATGAATGCATGTAGTATATTAATTCATTGAGGGTAAAATGGGAAAAATGTATTTATTATTAAGACAAACTCAAAAAGGATATTATATTTAGAGATAAACCTATTAAAAAAAAAAGACTCTTATTTACAGGGATGGATGGAGTAATTCTGAGGCATTTTACTAAGTTTTTATTTACTATATCTACAAAATGGCGTAAAAATTCCTCCAAACAATGTAAAAACTAAAAAGTAAAGTTTCCACTAGCGAACAGCGATACATACGGATTGTCCATGCTCATCATGAGCACTGTTGTGAGATATAGCCTGTTTAAATATAATCTACGGTCTAAATATAAAATTTAAAATTTAAAATTTTTTAAACGATAATTTTTTTTAGAAGTGATAATTACATAGATTGGTGATGAGCACGCTATACTTATCAAAATGAACACAAAATGTGCTCCCAATGATACACTTAAGGTCTTAAACCCTGATTCAAAAAGTTTAAAGAAAAAAAGTTTCATTTTCTCAACAAATATAACTAAAACTATTTCAAATAAAACGTTGTTATTAATTTTTTTTATGACAAAAAAATAAACATGAACTTTGTTTAATTAATTAGCAAGGTATTAAAACTCAGACTGGGTATTGAACAGGTCGGGGTACTGGGTTAAGGGTTAGTGGGTCAGACCGGGGCTAAACCGGTAAGAAATTAAAAATTTTAGACTTATAGCATGAAATTCTAAAGAAAAAATAATTTTTTTTTAAAATAGTAACCTAGACCAAACCGGTTTACCGACCGGTTCGCCGGCTTTCGGGCCGGACCGGGCGGTCCGGGTTATAAAACATTGCTAATTAGCATGCTTTGTGGTTGGCAAATTAAAAAAAAAACGAATGC
The DNA here is from genome assembly GCA_963855925.1 of Inga laurina. Lineage (NCBI taxonomy): Eukaryota > Viridiplantae > Streptophyta > Magnoliopsida > Fabales > Fabaceae > Inga > Inga laurina. Next base: position 15,292,911 of record OY979704.1, on the reverse strand, counting down.
CTTGTCGAAGATTAATTATACATAGGAGTCCTCTTTTACTTGTATAAGGATTTTAGATGTACTTGAAATCTAATTGACTCGTTGAAGTACCTACATGAAACCGGAGTATCGATGTAGACTTTGATCACATTATACAACAAATGTATCAAAGAGAGGAAGAGAATAGATAACTATAATGACATAATCTTTTAGAGGGAAAATTGCACGTGTTGTATTCAGACTCAACTTCTCCTTCAATCCCGCGTTCTATATATATATATAGCGTACGCACGATCACATAAGAATAGATGTAATCCTTAAACATAAAGTCATATGGCAATAAATATAACATTATTTAAACTATAAAGTAGATCTTTATTTATGAACCCATCTCTCTCTATATTTGCATAATGACCACTCTTGATTTGGGGTTGAACCCTAACCCACTAAGAATAGACTAATATATTCCAACTATTTGACAACAGATAAAAGAAAAAAACAACTTGAGACAGAAAAATTTTAGCTAAAGGTTTAAGGAACATGAATGTGCATATAATGGCTAGGGACATGACTAAATTAAAGGAAACTAAACATAAAGCAGGCAAAACAACAAAGTACTGAAATTAGATATAATTATGATTAATGAAGAGGACAAAATGATGAGAAAATTCTTAAGATTCTTTAATCAATAGTATTATCACTTATCAGAGCCGCACGACACGAGAGCTCTTTCATTGGATTCTCTTACAAATGTCAGCCTCACACATGACCTTATATGCATTCATTTAATTTCCTTACATTCAAATTCAAACATAAATTATTGTACCATTTCAAACATAGTTTCAAAGAAAAAAACTTGTGTGTGTGTGTAATTTCTATTCTAAAAGAATCCAAACAGGACTGGTACTACCATCAAATTACTAAATTCCCCCTGTTGAATATAATTACCCACCTGCCTCCATAGTACGTAGTTCATATATTCTAAATATCCAAATTAAAAAAAAAAGGAGAATTGTATAGGCTTTGTCACAACTGTTTGGTTCTTTTTCACATATTGACAATGAAACGACGTAAATGTTTAATTTTTCATTGAAAACCATCAAAAGTAAAAGTATATTTTTTGCGTTGCATCTACCAAATTTTATGACCATTATTTCTCCTTTTTATTCCAACTTATTATATGCTGGGAGATGTGTTTCTTATTTACGTTTAACAAAAGTTAAAATATTTTGACAGTGCTAAATGCCAGACAATCATTAAACAGGAATATAGTTCAAATGATTAAAAAATCGAAGTTTTTAAAAACTTGGTCAAATTTATAACTTTGGAAAAGAAATTTGGTAGGCCCAGAACATGCACCGCATGCATGTTTATCTTTGAAATAAAATCTAAACCATCTTAATGTGAACCGTTTAAATTTAAATTATTATTTCAATTGAATATTATTTTCTTACAAAAAATTATTATCAGTTATTTTTTAAATTTTATATGGTATTTCTATAATTCTATATTGAGTGAAAATAAAACTTTGTATCCCTTAATTAATAATGATATCCCGTCAATTAACAAAAGAGATTACTTTACAGATGTATATACATGTATGTGACCTATAATCAAAGGAAAAAAGCGTGTGTGTATGTGTGAGTGGACCCTAGAGTTTGAAAATATAAAGAAATGTCTACTTATATTAGAGACATTGATTGAGCTTCATATATAATATTAATTTTCAAGACAAACAATAGGGCCATACTTATACTAGTGGGGTTTAATCAGCCCTACCAACTACGATTTATGATGGCCCCTTATAAAATAAACTTTCCTTAATCATTTAATTTGGTCAAAAGCTCATAATTTGAATTTTGATATCTCAACAAAAAAATTTCAAAAAAAAAAAAAAAACCGCAAGTAAGAATTCAAATCATGTGCGGGTTGGATTTATATCACTTTCCTCTCTCTCGTGTTCTTCTCATAATCTCATACTCATAGTTAAATTTAAAAAAATAAATAATTAAGATTCAATATTTTATAAAATTATTACTATAAGTATAAATAAATATATTTAAACCCTTAAAATTTGATTTATACAATTAAAAACTGTAATATAGAAAAATAAATCAACTTTAAATTATAAAATATTAGATCTATCTAAGCCAGCATATGCCACATATATATCGTACTTGGATTGTCCAAATCTGTTTTGCACCGTTTAATTTAACTCTTATTATTTTTATTAAAGTTTGATATCATTTTTATTTTGACTAAAATATTTGCAAATTGAAAATAAAATAAGAAAATCTAAACCAATATCCAACCATATGAAGGAGGAGAGGGAATAATTAAAGAGACAAGGAAGAAGGGTTTTGGGGGATATACAAAAAGGAAAGAACATAGATGTAAATGTACGACTTTGCCTTTTCTCATATTCACTGAAAAACTAACAAACTCAAAAGCAAACTTGCAGAGATATATGGAAACTGAAACTCACAAACCTCAAATAATAAAACATTACAAATACCAAAAAGTCTCAGAATATTCTAAATTTCCAATGATCATATATAACGCAAAACCGGCCATTACATTAATAATTTGCACTCACCACACACTTTAATTCAAATGTCAGGATTACACCTTTCCTGTAGGAAACTAAAACCTAAATTTAGCCATCCCCAGCCAAATTCAGCCACTGAAAAAAAAAAAAAACTAGCTGACCCTAAAATTAGCAGAGAGAAATGCAAAATCTCAAGACCAACCTGTTAATTCCCTAATTAAGATCAACCACTCCGAAAACAAATTAAAACTCACTCTCGAGCATTAATTAATGAATAATTAATTAATGATCAGAGACTAGTACAATTAGAAAAACTACTTCAAAAGCCCCGTCTTCTGAAGTGAGTGATCGATGATCATGATGGCATCACAATCATATATATATATATATATATACTGGAAGAAATGATAAAAGTTAGAATCAAACGGAGATATTATCAGGAAGAGCAAGAAAGAAAAAGAGCTCCAAGTCAGGCGGTGCGAAGAAGGAAATGGGAGACCGACGACGAGAGCAGTTACTGGAGAGCAGTGAACCTGGCTTCTTCTTCTTCGGCGCCGGTGGACACGTGGCAATCTCTGGTATTCGGAACTTGTGGCCTTTTGGAGTCGAGCAGCAGGAAGTAGAAGGAGAAGAAGAACAAGGTTCATCAGTAATAATTACCTCTGAAGAAGACGGCGACGAAGACGAAGAAGGGGAGTCTTCTGAAACTTCCGGAATCTTCGAGATCTCTGGGCCTGCGGCTTGAGAAGGAGGAGGAGGATTCTGCTTCTTGGTGTTGCTGACGTGGCGGCCGGTTCTTGTGGAGGCTTTGAGGCATCGTTGTCTTGGTCTGGTGGTCGAGAATGGTTTCTTTTTCGTCGTCCTCGTCCTTGTCCTCGTGATGGTCCTTGAGGAAGGAGGGAAGGTTGGCGTCGAAGGGGCCATTTTTTCTGAAACAAAGAGGAAAGAGAGAAAGTGGTGAGAGAGGTTTAGCGGTCGTATAAATTCACAAAAATCTGGGCAAAGTGGCCCATGCTGCCCGCTGCCCCCATCAACCGTCATACTTCATAGTTAGATTCCTTTTTTTCCCTCTCTTATCAAATTAGGGAATAAATAGAAGGGTTTTTGTGCTCAGAAGTATATTTTTTTAGATGTATCTAGTGTAAAGTATTTTGTGATGTGCCTAATATCATATCTCATATTGGCTAAAGAGGGGAATGAAAGACGCTTTTATAAGGGTTTGGATTCTCTCATCTCAACGTGTTTTAAAACTGTGAGGGGTGACAAGATTCCAAAACGAACAATATCGGAGTGACCACCTCCAAAAGAGGGTAGGTGGGAACGAAAGACGTCTTATAAGAGTCTGGATACCTCCCCAATAATTTTCAAGTACGTCCATCACTCTAAAGTACTTTTTTTTATTGAATTTTATATTTAATAATTTAGATAATTTAAAATGCTGGATACATATAAAAAAATGCTTTAGGGTGTTGGATGCACATTAAAAAAAAGCTCATGATACTAGATGCATTTAAAAAATATTTCAGAATATTGGGTGTACTACAAAATACACTTAGAAAAATACTTCTAGGCGCTAGATGCACCTAGCCCCAAATAGAACGAGGAAAGGAATTTCTATTTTTGATAAAACACGCCTAATTTTCTTTTCCTTTTCTATTTAATTGTTCCCTTTGATAACAAAAAAGGGAATGTAAAGTCTAAATTATGAACAAAAAAGTGAGTTGTTTTTTGTTGGAATTAAAATGAAATGACTCCAAATTTATAATCTTTCCCAGGGGAAAGTACACAAATATTGTTTATGATACAAGAAGATAATAAAAATGCTTCATGCACATCGTTACTCATTAGTAATTACAATGTAGGTGTAATTATTTATGATTTTACTAAAATAGTATAATTAATAAAGTATGAAATAAAGGAAAAAATATATCAATATGTAAAAACTCACCGTTCAACGCGCAGGTAGTACATGCTCATTTGATAACAAAAAAGGGAATGTAAAGTCTAAATTATGAACTGTTGACAACTTGATATTACCACATTAGGGTTAGGGATGAATTGTATCTGTGAGAAAATGAGCGGGATATGGTAAGATTTGGACTTCTCATTCAATATACTCCCACTCAAACTTCTCTGTGAATAAGTAAATAATCGTTGCATAAGATCAAGAAATTAAATACAATTAATTACGATTCATAAACATGTCTGACATTTATTTCTTTTTAAAATGTTCTTATCGATTGGTTGACATGGTAGTTGTGCATAATGATGCTATAACTTACTTAATGAGAGTAGCAAGGGAAAATTTTAATAAATATAACCAGCGATGAGTAGTTGTTTCTTATATTTAACAACAACATCTTATCATATTAAATGAGGCCAATTATATGGGTTACACTATGTCATTGTTTTATAATTAACAACCAAATATTTGGATATATTAATATTAATAGAAAAGATCTGTTCAATAATTTTATTGAGTGTTTTTTCACTCTTGCTATAGTCCTTTTCATGAGACTCTATCTAATCTATTCTCCCTATTAACATCTATACCAACCTTCTTTATACATATATTTGAATCGACTTCAATGATTTTCTATTATTTTATGTTTAGTAAATCTCACGCCGACTATTCCTTATATATTTAAGTTCAAATAAAAATATTTTCATTATTTCTTACATGAATGTCATAAAGGAGTAACTTGTAACATCTAAGTATCTAACTGGCGAGGGCAACAAAACAAAAATAAATTTCTTTATCTAAAATTAGATGAGTTGTAGTATATATTTTATGTTGATTGACCTAGAAAGTGCTATATTGATGTGGATAAGACTTGCCTCTTTGGCTCCTTCTCTCTAATAACTCAACTAATCCGCTGCTTAGGAAGATTCAAATGAAAAAACATACATTCTTGAATTATGCATCCCTATATATATGTTTGTTTTTGTGAAAGATCCCTATATGTTTTGAGATAATGTTAATTACTCTTTTAAAATCCTTGGTTTGTTATATTATATTTGATTTTAAATTTCATAAAATATTTACTTTATTTTGAAAATTCTATGTATATGTAACATGTGTGCATGTATTCCGAGTTATGATGAGTTTGAAATATTAATTTGTAAAGAGATAATTGCAAAAGCTAAAAAGTGAATATAATGAATAAAAATTGATATCATCAATGTGTTTCAGTTTCTTGTAATTAAGTTTGAATGCTTTTTCGAGAACTTCAAGTAATATATACACAAAATATAATTGAGATACTTTAAAATTAATATCAATTTATACGAATAATTTTGTATGCGCATAAATTTGAATTTGAGAAGTAGCCTACTCATTTAAAATTGTTCTTTATATTATTACCCAAAAAATTATTTATATTGTGTTTAGAACCAGAGATTCTATGACAATAGAGAATTTCGCGAAATCACACAAATATCCCAGATAGTTTACTTTTCAATTTTGTCAAAAGTCGGGAATATATAAAATAAATGAAAAATTGACATAGCATTAAGACATAGGCTATTTGGATGTTTTGAAATTCGTGCATAATGAGATAAACAGGAATCTTAAGAGAGATAATCTTATTTATCTTTCATGTGATATTATAGAAATAAGAGCCTTATAGAGGAATAACTTTTTTTTTTTTGCCAACATTATAGAGGAATAATCTTATTTTATCTTTTACATACACAATTATGTACATTTATATAGGTGACCTAGGTTAGTTACTCTGTATAGAAGGTTATGAAAATCATATGAACGAGTTCATAACATATAAAATTGTGAGTTTAAATACCACGCTTGATGAGGAGATTTTGTTGGCCGGCGGTATGTAAATATTTTTGTAAATATTCTTTGAACATGCATGCATATCCTAAATCCTAATCTAATGAGTTTTAATCAAAATAATCATATGAATAATCTAAGTATTTTTCAGAGACTTAACATGATTTCTGTATGTGATAACTGTTTTAGTTAATTTTAGGAGTTGAAAGAATTGCTCAAATTTTGGCTGCTAGCCATCCACACTTTGTATTTGTTAGAATTAAATTAATAAATCTGACACGTATAATAGCTATTCTATTATATATATATTCTGACTTTCTCATAGGATACTAGAAGAGAGTGTATTGCTAAATAATTAATGAATTAATCTCTGTCCTGTCTTGCCTAATTAAATACATTTATTTTTTTGCCACAAAAACTAATTAAGCAAGTTTTATAAATTAACCATTTTTTCATTGATAAGTTAGAGTTAAGAGAAAATGGTCAAAACTTAAAATTAAGGGAAAATGGTTAATACCGTAAAACTATAGTGATCGAGTTGTAGTGAGTTAAAGTTTAGTAACTAAGTTACAACCCAGTCAAAATTATAGAGAATAAGTTGAATCAAGACAAGGTATAAGGATTGAGTTACAAGTTACAACTGAATTAAAACTATAATATGAAGATTAATTTTTCTCAAAATTAAAATTGGACTCGGATAAACACAAGTTGAAGGTGTTTTGATACATCTGAGTAGCATTATTATTAATTGTCGAACTAAAATTGCAATGGATGCAAACCAATCACAGTCAGTATTATTGTTAATCTTAGATAGAAATATAGAAAAACATATGTTGTAAAATGAAATTCTTGATTCATAATGGAGACCTTATTTTGTCTCTTTCTTTTGAGTGAGAATTAGATTCCTTATTTTCAAAGTCATCGATCAAAGTGGGATACCGATATTGCACTTTATACAGTACAATGATTCGATAAAATTTTCAAAAGCTTTCTTTACCCTCTATTTTTGGCTATTTTTTTTCTAAAAAAATAGAGTTAAAGATTCAAGCTTTTGGGTAACCATATTTACTACTACTAATCTCATATTATGATCATGCTTCTGCATGAAAAAATAAGCTGGTCTCGTGACTACTATAAGCCTTTGCAATCATAAATTTATATTTTAATACTCCATTCGATTCTAAATATAAGATAAAGTTGACTTTTTTTGAAAAGATTAAGAGAGCTAAATAAGTTACTTAATCATATTATATGTTGTGCATCCTTAAATTATATATTAGTTTATTAGTCAAATTAATTAGTTTGAAGAAAAATATAGAAATAAAAATACTCTAAGGTAATTTAATTAGCTTCCTTAATCTCTCCAAAAAAAATCAACTCTGTCTCATATTTAGGATCAGAGAGAGTAATTTTTATGATCAAAATATTACAAGATTTTTTAATAAAATTGTAACGATACTAATGCATTTTAAATTTTACAAGTATTAATTTTTTTTATAAGTATAATACATAAAGATATAATAAAACGATAAAACATAAAGTAATTACAAGAAACAAAGATCAAACTAACTTAAAAGAAGAAAACTGCTGCAATAAATTTTACAAGTTTTAAATTAATCTTATTGCAGACAACACTTTATTTTTTGACCCGGCCGTTCACATTTTATACATTGCCAACCAATAAAGGTTGGTAGAGCTGACAAGTGACAAAGACTTGACCCATAATCTATAAAGTCATGAGTTTAAATCATCTTACTGATGTGATGATGTGATGACTTTGTTAACGGGTGATATGTGAATATCTCAATAAGCCTTCTTTGAATTGGAGACATGCTCTGGCTTTGATAAGGAATTCTACTCACCAAAAAAATTATATGATGCCTAAAAAAATCTGCTCAGGTTGCTTGCAAAAGACAAGTGTGGAAAACCATGGAAAAAGTTAAATGAAAACATGATTAAAATATTAAATGAAAAACAAAAAGCCATAAAACAAGCCATCATAGACTATTTGCCTCCTCTGTGGCTTATGGATTTAAATTTAGAAGATTCCGATGCTGCTGTCCCTACATTATGCTTCAAATTGAGAGATTGGGATTATAATACATAAATATATAATTGAATCCGATAAAAAAATCCTTGAAGTTCAACTCAGATGATGGAAGCTGGTAATTTAAAGTTAGACCTAAAGCAAACCACAACTGAATGAGGAGCAAGTAAATGCATAACCTAGCAGAAACAGTAGACAGCTAAACTACATGACAATCCTAAGAAATTAAATTGAAACAAAACTTCAAAGCAGGACCATATATATGTATGTTATAGAAGTCTGATTACTAATTCTTCTCCCCCCTTATAACTGCATCAAGTCTGATCATTGCTACTTGATGCGTTAGAATTGTTAGAAGAACCCCAGCAGCAGAATTTTTCTTCCCTTTTGGAGGCTCTAGTGTTGGATTGCGGGACAGGTGGGCAAGTGCGATCTCATCTGACTCCAATGGCTGAGTTGGTACTGATTGACTGTGTTCCAGGTGAGACAGTATCCACATCACAAAGGTGGTGGTTAGGATTGGCATGAGTCTGGTCATGTTGAAAAAGCAGTTAGTCACACAATCAACTATTAATAGTTACTCCTCCGGTCTTCATTATAAGACATATTTGGGGAGTTGATTTTAGTCCTAAATATAAGGCATAATTTTTATATTTGTCAATCTTTTCCTTATTTACCCCTAATGATGCTCTCTCAACAATAATCAATGAAGAGAGGGAATGGAGGGATTAAGGAAGATGACTAAGGTATATTAGAAAATACATGTCATATTAACTATTACAACTAACTTCCTTAATATAATAATTAGGTAAATATATCTTATATTAAGAACCAGATGAGTAATATTTAATACTTTTGAAAAGTAACATTTAAGATAGTAAAGTACGCTCAGCAAATGTGATTCAGCAGAGTAAACTAAGTAAAGTTTTTAGAATAATTGGAGTCTGGAAGATGCCTCCTGCCTCCTCAGAAGCCTCCATGAATTGGTCCATGAGATCCTCACAAATGGTGAAGTATGATCCGCGAGATGACAGTGAAAGTAATGAAGTAACAACTTTTAAAGGCTTTTAGCTACCTATCTTTACTTCTAGTTGATTAGGTAAGATGTGCTTGCTATTGGACTGTGTTTTTGGCTTTTCATTTGCTTTATTCTACTGAGTTTTTAGCTTTGAAAAAATTCATTGACACATTTAAAATGATCACTTTGCCATTTGGAGCCAAGTCTTATTTATTTGATGTCTCCATGCCATGAATAATGTTTTATTAGATGTCTCTTTTCCCATATCCTTCATGGGTCTGAGGTCTTGCAAGAGAAGAATCAGATATATTATAAATTTTTCTTTTGATTTGGAATCTTGCTTAGCATTTGGATTATGAACTCTAATTCCATAATATTCGTGAATAAAGCAGCTTGAATTTAGATGCCTTTTCCATTCACTTTTCTTTTTAGCGAATCAACCCTCACAAGTCACCAGCAACGACTGCTCCTTCCTATTTCTACTCACAATCTCTACCTACAATTGCAAAAAAAATGAATGCTCTCAGCTCAACCACCAACTTTCTTTCCAAATAAGTAGTACTAATATACATGGGATCAATACGCATATTTTGGATGTCTATCATGTTGCTTTCACCTTTTTCTTCCCCTGTTTCTTTATTTTCTTGCTTGTGTTGTGCCCTCGGTGCCCTCTTAGATTCTCATCATCTATGTTTCTTCTGTCCTTATAGTATCGGTCCTAATTAACAAACAGAGTTGAGAGAAAAAGAAAAATTTGAATGTGTTGTGGCTTTATCATTTGTATAACATTTATTTATTTCTTGGGTTAATTGAGTATTTGATAGTATAAAAATGTCATAATTATTTGTGTTAAATATATTCTTGGTATAATTGAGCACTGTTAGTTTAAATATTACATTTGTATTAGATGATAGCATTTTCTCTCATAATTAATTCTTTATTAGTAATGCATATTTTTTTTCTTGAATTATAGGTTCAACACTTATTTTTGTATTTTTATATTTTTATAAATATTATTCTTCTAGTTTTTGACATAAAAAAAGCAATTTTAAATTAGAGCCAAGCTCAGGTCGATGTGAATACCTATGGTATCAGAGTCAGGCTCGGGTCGATGTCGGGCCTTATGGTGGTATCCATGTATGCCCATAGTATATGAGATCAATGAAGCCTGAGACTTGCTCTACTTAGGTTCATGTCAACGTGGGTCGATGTTACACCCATGTTCCAGTTGATGTGGATGGTATCAAATCTAGGTTCATGTCGATGTGGTATCAAAGCTACAACTATCAGACTCATGTTCAAGTTTATGTGGATGGTATTGGAGTTGATGTGGAATGGTTGTCAGGGGCCAGTTGCTACAACTGCACTGTGAATAAAATAAATCTTAACTGAAAAATGTGAGAATGAAATTGAGATTTAATTTATTGTGCACTTTTATCATACCTTTTTATGTTTGTATGTTTCAAATTGGTAGGAGAAAACTATAAAGGAATCATAAGAAGGGATATGATGCTCAGAGGAAAGTTGAAATCTTTGTGAACATGTTAAGCTTAATTGATAACTTTGCTTCATGACTTTGGAACTCAAAATTTTTTTCTTTTTGCTACAATCCCTGAAAGCTTCTTTGCATTACTTTGTGCAGGTCGATATAGAGGGACTAATGTCGCGGGATCCATTTCTGTTGAGTGCGATGGTGATGAGAGATCTGCTGCGGCTATTGCAAAGCAGCCTGGATGTCAACACTGAGCAGAAAATCATCTGGCTCACATACATAGTGTCGAGAAAATCGACGTTGCTCATCCAAAGACAAGCCTAATTATCAGACATTACCTGATGCGATTACAGAAGGACTGCTGCATTCCTCAACCTTGGAACAATGTTTCAAGTAATAAAGTCATCAAATTTAAACGAGTGTTTATTGTAGTATAGCTCCCACGTGATTTCATATTCTGTGGATAGAACACAACGATGATGGTTTGACCTATAAGTTTAACATCGAAACTAAAGTTGTCCGTGGGCTTACTCTTTGCGGTCAGGCCCAAAAAAACATTTATATGAATAATTAATAAATTTATGACCATTTTGCCCCCATTTACAATTAATTTAATACAAATGCCCCTAACTAAATTTAGTGCTTAATCATGCGATAATGCTCCAGAAAATGCATTAAAAATCTCAAATTAATAATTAAAAATCATGTAAAAATATGGTTCAATCAACACTGCTTCTTCAACTCAAGATCAATGAAGTCTAAGACTTGCTCTACTCAGGTTCAGGTCGATGAGGGTCGGTCTCAGACCTATGTTCGAGTTGATGTGGATGGTATCAGAGTAAGGTTCATGTCAATGTGGTATCAGAGTTAGGTCTAGGTTGATATAGATGGTATCAGACTCAGGTTCAGGTCAATGTGGGTCGATATCAGACCCAGTTTTCTGATACCAATCAGGTAATATTCCAACACCTCTAATACTAATACATAACATTGCAACGCCTTTGAAGTCATTCAATTAATATTCCAACGCCTTGCTCTTTGATACCTATCAGGTAATACTCCAATGCACCCTGCTCTCTAATACCAATTAGGTAACCAATAATCTAATATTCCAATGGCTCTTATATCGATGGACCCATTTCTATTTAGTACAAAAGTAATGAGAATGGTATCAAACACATGTTCTAAACTCGGCACCATATTCCAGCTCAACACCAAATTCCGATCAAAAAGTGACTATGGACCGTCTCTACCTCCAGGCAACGTTGTGACCAAGGTTCATGTCAATGTGGTATCAGATTTAGGTCTAGGTGTTTATGGATGGTATCAGACGCAAGTTCAGGTCCATGTGGGTTGGTGTCAGACCCAATTTTTTTATACCAATCACGTAATATTCTAACACCTCTAATACGAATATATAACATTCGAACGCCTTTGAAGTCACTCAAATAATATTCCAACGCCTTGCTCTTTGATACCAAGCAAGTAACACTCTAATACGCCCTGCTTTCTGATACCAATTATGTAACCAATAATCTAATATTTCAATGGCTATTATATAAATCTGTAACATTCCAACACCTTTCTCTCTAGTACCAATCAGTAATAACTTTCTAATCCCTGAAAGCTTCTTTATGTTATACTTTGTGCATGTGGATATGGAGGGCCTAATCTTACGGGACCAATTTCCGTTGAGTGCGACGGTGATGAGAGATCTGCTGCAGCTGCTGCAAAGCAGCTTGGATGTCAACACTGAGCAGAAAATCATCTCACTCACATACATAGCGTCGAGGATCGACGTTGCTCATCCAAAGACAAGCATGATTATCAGACATTACCTGATGCGATTGCAGGAAGACTGCAACATTCCTCAATCTTAGAACAACGTTTCATGGATCAAAGTCCGTGTGCTGTTGCAAGCACTCGAGTCTATCTTGGGCTCGATGAGGTGATCACCTTATATCATGGATATCTGACTTTCTTGAGTTAATATTAGAACAAAGAAAAATATGTAGAAAGAAAAACTTGCTCTAATGAGGTTGGTTTTACATCACAACAATACTGCTACCCTTAAAGACCCAACGAACACCAATTCAAAATAATTTAACTATATATTGTATGCTCCTAATTAATTAAACTCCCAGTTTGGTATAGGTTTTGGAACATTAACATTTGCTCTAGTTGCATCTGTTAGAAATAGACATGTTTCTTTTCCTTGAGGAAACATTTTAACATTTGAAGTTGACATGGTATAAGACGCAAGTTCAGGTCCATGTGGGTCGGTATCAGACCCAGTTTTTTTTATACCAATAAGGTAATATTCTAACACCTCTAATACCAATATATCACATTCGAACGCCTTTGAAGTCACTCAAATAATATTCCAACCCCTTGCTCTTTGATACCAAGCAAGTAACACTCCAATACGCCCTGCTCTCTGATACCAATTATGTAACCAATAATCTAATATTTCAATGGCTATTATATAAATCTATAACATTCCAACATCTTTCTTTCTAATACCAATCAGTAATAACTTTCTAATACCTCTGATGACTGTGGCAACATCAGCCACCTCAAACTCAGTGTGTCTCTAGCATTCGGTTCCCCATCCGGCTCAAAGCGGCTTGATCTAGAAAGCGGCTTTGTCCCGCCATCCGCACCGTCTGCACCTCCCGGCAACGTTCTGGCTGGCTGGATCGTCCGGTCCGGTCCGGCTTTAAAAACATTGGTTGTGACCCAAAATAAATAAATGAAACAGCAAGATCATTTTTTTTGGTGATAAATAAGATCACCCTTATTTCAATAAAACAGTGTGTTGGGTGACTCTCTCGCACTTGTTGGCGTTTTGCTCATAAATAATCCGCAGAGTTACAACTGGAAAACCTTGCATCGCGATAAAATACGGATATTATATTCATTCTTTCAAAATGGCGGGGAGCATCGACAGTAGAGGTAACAACGGAGTCAACAACGATCAACCTCCTCATGCCGCTCCCGTTGGTATCTTAGAGGTTGTTACTCAGCTTTTGGCACAAGCTAGATTCGAAGACGCATTTTGTATCATTTTTAATACTAATAACGCCGCACATGCCGATTGGGTTTGGCTCAGGTTTCGTCAAGCTTCCTTGTCTATGCTTTGTCTTAATGTATGCTTCATCTTACTGTCTTAATATAAAGAGAATATAATATATATATATATAAATGTTGCAAGTGTGACGGAAATTTTTAAGATTCCGAGTTGGAGTCTTTCCGAGCAAGAGACCTTATATTCAAATTCAAATTTCTAAGATTATGTACAGCTGAATCTTCCCCAGCAAGAGACATTATATTCAAGTTTCAATTTCTGAGATTATGTACAGCTGAATCTTCCCAAGCAAGAGACACTATAATGCTCCAGAAAATGCATTAAAAATCGCAACTTAATCATTAAAAATCATTTAAAAACATGATCCAACCAATACTACTTCTTCAACTCAAGAACGTTGAAGTCTGAGACTTGTTCTACTCAGGTTCAGGTCGATGAGGGTCGGTCTCAAACCCATGTTCGAGTTGATGTGGATGGTATCAGACCAAGGTTCATGTCAACGTGGTATTAGAGTTAGGTCTAAGTTGATATGGATGGTATCAGACGCAAGTTCAGGTCCATGTGGGTCGATATCAAACCCAGTTTTTTTTATACCAATCAGGTAATATTCTAACACCTCTAATACCAATATATAACATTCGAACGCCTTTGAAGTAACTCAAGTAATATTCCAACGCCTTGCTCTTTGATACCAAGCAAGTAACACTCCAATAGGCCCAACTCTCTGATACCAATTATGTAACCAATAATCTAATATTTCAATGGCTATTATATAAATCTGTAACATTCCAACACCTTTCTCTCTAATACCAATCAGTAATAACTTTCTAATCCCTAAAAGCTTCTTTATATTATACTTTGTGCATGTGGATATGGGGGCTAATCTTACGGGACCCAACTCCGTTGAGTGCGACGGTGATGAGAGATCTGTTGCAGATGCTGCAAAGCAGCTTGGATGTCAACACTGAGCAGAAAATCATCTCACTCACATACATAGCGTCGAGGATCGACGTTGCTCATCCAAAGACAAGCATGTTTATCAGACATTACCTGATGCGATTGCAGGAAGACTGCAACATTCCTCAATCTTGGAACAACGTTTCATAGACCAAAGTCCGCATGCTGGTGCAAGCACTCGAGTCTATCTTGGGCTCGATGAGGTGATCACCTTATATCATGGATATTTGACTTTCTTGAGTTAATATTAGAACAAAGAAAAATATGTCGAAAGAAAAACTTGCTCTAATGAGGTTGGTTTTACAACACAACAATACTGCTACCCTTAAAGACCCAACGAACACCAATTCAAAATAATTTAACTATATATTGTATGCCCCTAATTAATTAAACTCCCAATTTGGTATAGGTTTTGGAACATTAACATTTGCTCTAGTTGCATTGTTAGAAATAGACATGTTTCTTTTCATTGAGGAAACATTTTAAAATTTGAAGTTGACATGGTATCAGACGTAAGTTCAGGTCCATGTGGGTCGGTATCAGACCCAATTTTTTTATACCAATCAGGTAATATTCTAACACCTCTAATACCAATATATATTATTCGAACGCCTTTGAAGTCACTTAAATAGTATTCCAACGCCTTGCTCTTTGATACCAAGCAAGTAACACTCCAATAGGCCCTGCTCTCTGATACCAATTATGTAACCAATAATCTAATATTTCAATGGATATTATATAAATCTGTAACATTCCAACACCTTTCTCTCTAATATCAATCAGTAATAACTTTCTAATACCTCTGATGACTGTGGCAACATCAGCCACCTCAAACTCAGTGTGTCTCTAGCATTCAGTTCCCCATCCGGCTCAAAGTGGCTTGATCTAGAAAGCGGCTTTGTCCCGCCATCCGGACCGTTTGCACCTCCCGGCAACGTTCCGGCTGGCTGGACCGTCCGGTCCGGTCCGGCTTTAAAAATATTGGTTGTGACCCAAAATAAATAAATGAAACGGCAAGATCATTTTTTTTGGTGATAAATAAGATCACCCTTATTTCAATAAAACAGTGTGTTGGGTGACTCTCCCGCGCTTCTTGGCGTTTTGCTCATAAATAATCCGCAGAGTTACAACTGGAAAACCTTGCATCATGATAAAATACAGATATTACATTTGTTCTTTCAAAATTGTGGAGAGCATCGACAACGGAGATAACAACGATCAACCTCCTCATGCCACTGCGCTGGTATCTTTGAGGTTGTTACTCAGCTTTTGGCACAAGCTAGATTCGATGATGCATTTTGTCTCATTCTTAATTCTAATAACACTGCAATTGCCGCCTGGCTTTGCGCTCAGGTTTCGTCAAGCTTCCTTGTCTATGCTTTGTCTTATTGTATGCTTTGTCTTACTGTCTTAATATAATAAGAATACATATATAAATGTTGCAAGTGTGAAGGAAATTTTTAAGATTCTGAGTTGGAGTCTTCCTGAGCAAGAGACATTACATTCAAATTCAAATTTATGAGATTATGTATAGCTGAATCTTCCCGAGCAAGAGACATTTTATTCAAGTTCCAATTTTTGAGATTATGTATAGCTGAATCTTCATTAGTTAACCTTAATGATATGCATCGTTTGAAATTTCTTGCCTTCTAATCTATCCATTGAACACTGAACAAAACACTCTAGTCAATATTGATTCTATTTCCTCTTTTGCTTAATATATATGAAGTGGTAAAAACACACATTAAATTTAGGGAATGCCTTTAGGTCAAGCTAAGTAAGCTGTAAATCCCAAGTGAAAAAAAACACATTAAATTTAGGGAATGATAATACATTGATGTATTTACAAATCCCTTGAAATAGAGCGGCTTAATTTGTAGCCAGGATACAAAACACTTAATTTCATGTTCATTTCTGTGTAAAATGTTGCTAGTAGTTTAGGTGAGTGCTGATCAAATCCAAGGAATCAATTAATTTGGGTGTCACACACATGTGTTTTGATTCCTTTGTATGCTAAGGTTTTGCTTATAACTGGGTTAATTAATTAGTTAGTCCTTTAAACTCGATGATGTACTACTCTTCTGCATCCTCCTCATGGGGGAGCAATTTCATTTAGAAAGTTCTGAACTATTGCTATATGTTCTCTTGATTAGCTTCTGTATAAAGCATGCAACACTGTCTTGGCTTTTGATATGATATTGTAATAAGGGCATTTTGAAAGTTAGTTAGTTAGTTGATTAGATAAGCGGCACTAACCTTTAGTGGCACTAGCCGTTTAGGAACTGTATTAGCCAAACATGACCTTAGTCGTGTCTAATAACTATTGAGCCCTATTTTAATGTCCTACTTTAATAAGCCTCTACTGCCTATATTTATGGCAGGGCATTTTCATTGTTTTCAGTTTTACCCTTCATACTATATATACTGCATACCTTTTTATGTTTGCATGCTTCGAATTAGTAGGGAATTCATTCAGAAAGTTCTGAACTGTTGTTATGTGTTATCTTGATTGGCTTCTGGTATAAACCATGCAACACTACCTTGGCTTTACCATTCATACTATGTATACTGTATGTCATTCTATGTTTGTATGCTTCGAAGGAATTCATTTTGGAAGTTTTGAACTGTTGCTATATGTTATATCTTGAATAGCTTCCGGTATAATTCACGCAACATTACCTAGGGAATTCTTTAGAAAGTTATGAAATGTTGCGATATATTAGGTTGATAGCTTCTAGTATAAAGCATGCAACACTACCTTGGCTTTACCCTTCAGACTATATATTGTATACCTTTTTATGTTTGTATGCTTCGATTTGGTAGGAGAAAACTATAGACGAATCATAAGAGGGGACATAATGCTTAGAGGAAAGTTGAAATCTTTGTGAACATGTGTAGCGCCTGGAATTTTGAAAATATGGAGCCGCCACCAAAATTTTAGAAAAAGGATAATTTTGGAAACCTTTTTAAAAATGGAAACTGGTCTACAAAAACCATTTAGGGTTCGAGAGTCGATTATGTGTGGGGAAGGTGTTAGGTACCCCACAACACCCATTCATAAGAATGGTTACCCTAAGTTAATTATTTAAAAATATTATGGCCTTTAACTTTATTATATTTACCCCAAAAAAAATATTTACAAAACTAAATGAAATGAAAACTAAAGAAGAAGAAAAAAGGAACATTTATTTACAAAAAGAAAAAAATATATTTATTTTAAAAAAAGGAACATTTATAAGAAAAAATATATTTATTTACAAAATTGGACTTGACCTATGATGAAAACCTAGGGCCTACGTACCCTTTAGAGGGATCAAAACCCACGTAGTTCGGGGGGTAGAAAAGTGTGTCACTTGGTTGGTGATTTTTAGAAAAATGTTTATTTAATTTATTTGAGAAAAATATCTTTTTTTTGTTGGGTTTGTGTTTTTTACTTTTAAAAAAAACGTTTTTTTTTATTTTCTTATAAAAGAGAGTTTTTCCATTTTATTTTCATTTATCAAAATGTGTCAAAATATTTTTTTTCTTTTTTTTTTGAAAGAGGACCTAAGAAAGGGATTAAGAAAAAAAGAAAAAGAAAAGTAGCACAAGTTAAACAAAAAAGAAGTCAAAAGTGAGGAGATTTATGCGTACCTTTTATTTTTTGAACCCGCTACAATAAGAGATAGGGTGATAGAACCACATAATAAACAAGAGGCAAGTACAATTATATTATCTATATTTACTAAGCATAACACCTAATATCATAAGAAAATAAGACAGCAGATACCTCTTGCCTATGTATGAGATAATTCAGTTGGACAATAAAATGCAAATCCACAAGACCACAATGAGCTAAAACACGTCCAGCAACATCATAATACAAAGTGAAGCAATGTAATGCATATTGGATAAATTTATAGTGCATGAATGATGAGGTAAGCATGAGGCATGATGAGGTAAGCATGAACCAAGGGATATTAGATGAGAGAAAAAAAATGAGATGTAAAAGTGAAATCAAAGAAAATGATGAAAACTCAACCACAGACCTTATCTCCTTGCTCTTCCAAAATTCTTCTGTCCCTTTTACTTCAACCCTTGCACTCCTATTTATAGTCTCAAGGTAGGGTTTTCTTCATAAATGCTCCCTTTTTTATTTTTTTTCCTTATTTTTCGTTTTTGATTTGATTTTTTTTTTTGTATTTTATGTTAAGAACTACCTAACTTGACCCAATCACCATTAATGGATATTTTTTTTTTAATTTTCATTTTTTTTATTTTTTGTATTTTCTATTGATAAAACTTCATAACTTGACCTAATTACCATTAGTGGAGATTTTTTCATTTTTAATTTTTTTCATTATTCTCCCCACAAGTAACTTCCTAATTTAAACCTATCAACATAAATGAGATTTTTTTATTTTTTGTTTTTTTATTTATTATTTTCCCTTAATGAATGACAATGCCAATCATATCAATTAGGGGATTTATTTTAATTTTTGTTTTTTTTTAATTTTTCCCTTTCAATGATGATTGCCTATTTAGACACCGATCATCATCAATAGGAGGATTTCCTTATTTTTTTTCTTATTTTCGTTTTTTTATTTTTTTCTTTCAATGATGATTGCCAATTTGGACACCAATCATTATCAATTATTTTTGTATTTTTTAGTGGGGCCCGGACAAAATAGGGTGTTCACAGTTGCCCCTCTTTACTTGTTTCGTAGCTGAGAAAAGTGAGATTCTCGTCTATGAAGCAAGTAAAGATAAGAACACGTATTTTGTCCGGCTAGAGAACAAGGTGCCCCCCTTAGAACTAAAGAGGGTTTGGACAAAATACAGTGCCCATGCCCCTCTTTACTTGGTTCATAGGGGAGAAGAACGCAAGTAGAGATGGATGATTACCTGGAATGGAAGCGAAGTGCCTAGTTGTATATGACTTTGGTGGGGCGTAAAAGAATTGTGCCAGCCAGTACTGGGCTTTAAGAGTGCCTGCTGATACAAGGCTTTGAAAGAATAGTGTCTGCCGTTACAAGGCTTTAAAAGAATTATGACAGCCGTTACTGGGCTTTGAAGGTGCCTGTTGGTACAGGTCTTCGAAAGATTATTGCCTGCCGGTACAGGGCTTTAAAAGAATTGTTCCAGCCGTTACTGGGCTTTGAGGGTGCCTGTTGATACAGGGCTTTAAAAGAATAGTGCCTGCCGGTACAGGGCTTTGAAAGGGTGCCAGCTGTTACTGGGCTTTGAGGGTGCCTGCCGGTACAGGGCTTTGAAAACAGTGCTAGCCGTTACTGGGCTTTGAGGGTGCCTGCCGGTACAGGGCTTTGAAAGGGTGCCAGCCGTTATTGGGCTTTGAGGGTGCCAGCCGGTACAGGGCTTTGAAAGGGTGCCAGCCGTTACTGGGCTTTGAGGGTGCTTGCCGGTATAGGGCTTTGAAAAGGGTGCCAGCCGTTACTCGGCTTTGAGGGTGCCTGCCGGTACAGGGCTTTGAAAGGGTGCTATGAACATATGATGCCCCTTGGAGTAGTGCTTATAAAGATGATGACATTGATAATGATGATGACAGCAATGACGAAATCCTAATGATGATGAAGAGGATGATAATGGCCATGATAATGAGGGGAATATCAAAATGGTGAATTCATGATAATAGTGATGACAGTGATGATAGGATCATAATGAGGATGATGAATACAATGATAATGCTGATGAGGATGATAATATTAGTGATGATAATGATGTTAATGGTGATGTTGGTGATGACATGCTAATGAGAATGAGTGCAATAGTGAGGGTGTTAAAGAATAGCCTAACAGGTGATATTGCTCCTTCTTCGTCCAGGTGCCTAACCAGTACCCCCTTACTCGTGTAATCTTGTCAGAGGTATGAAGATGTGTATAATGAGATTCACATAGATGCCACAACCTAGAACCCTCAGTTTAGATTGTGTCCCTTTGTCAACTGTTTGACCCCACAACAAAAATCCAATTGGGACCTTCGCTAATGATCCTGAAATTACACAAGTTAAATAGGAGTAGAATACACCATGTATATCATTGTGAGTGTTTATCCAGCCAAAAGTTGTGCTTTCATTAAAAAGAGTTACACTCATACAAATCATGACACAAAATTTGACATGCGATTTAATGGAAGGGAAAGATATACTAAGGATGAAGATTCATTTAAAGGAAATTATCTTCCAATATTCAAGCGGATGCATAATGATGATCACATATTGGTGTAGGTGTGATGCTATTAGGAGATCCTTCGCTTTCAGTTCCGGGTAGTCCCCCTGATGGTGCCTTGCTTAATTGCCAAAGATATGCACTTTTTGATGAATGATTATGGAGTCTAGACAAAGTAAAGAGAGTCACAGGGCTAGGACTGATAACCTTCTTCAATATTTTTTTAACCCGCCCTTTCAGGTTTTTGACTTAACAGCTCCCAATTTTTTGCTCTAAATTTGGCCTAAGCCGCCCTTTCGGGTTTTCAACTTAGCGAGTTTTTTTTTGCTCTAACTTTTGCCTAAGCCGCCCTTTCGGGTTTTCAACTTAGCAAGCTTTTTTTTTTTTTGCTCTAACTTTTGCCTAAGCCGCCCTTTCGGGTTTTCAACTTAGCGAGCTTTTTTTTTTGCTCTAACTTTTGCCTAAGCCACCCTTTCGGGTTTTCAAATTAGCGAGCTTTTTTTTC
Organism: Inga laurina; assembly: GCA_963855925.1. Classification (NCBI taxonomy): domain Eukaryota; kingdom Viridiplantae; phylum Streptophyta; class Magnoliopsida; order Fabales; family Fabaceae; genus Inga; species Inga laurina. The sequence goes on along the minus strand of OY979704.1, from coordinate 15,271,323 downwards.
CTTACTCTAACTTTTGCCTAAGTCGCCATTTCGGGTTTTCAACTTAGCAAGCTCTTTTTTTTTGCCTAAGCCACCCTTTCGGGTTTTCAACTTAGCAAGGTTTTTTTTTGCTCTAATTTTTGCCTAAGCCGCCCTTTCGGGTTTTCAACTTAGCGAGCTCTTTTTTTTTCATGCATAGTATTTCTTTACAACATTTGAATTGATTGGTCTTGGTAAATCTTGGCCATTCATGTTTGTCAATATCAATGCCCCTCCAGAGAAAGCTTGCTTAACAACATATGGGCCTTCATAATTCGGAGCCCATTTACCTCTATCATCTTCTTGATTTGGCAGGATCTTCTTGAGGACTAGGTCTCCTACTTTAAACCATCTGGGTCGTAGTTTCTTATTAAAGGCCCTTTCCACTCGTGACTGATATAACTGCCCATGACATATTGTTGTGAGCCTCTTTTCTTCAATCATATTTAATTGTTCAAATCGAGAACGTATCTATTCGCTTTCATCTAGGTCTGATTCAGCCAAGATTCTCAGGGATGGTATTTCCACCTCAATTGGAGTAACAGCCTCCATGCCATAAACTAAAGAGTAAGGGGTTGCCCCAGTTGATGTACGCATTGTGGTACGGTATCCGTGTAATGCATATGGAAGCATTTCATGCCAGTCCTTATAGGTCATTGTCATTTTGCCGATGATCTTCTTAATGTTTTTATTGGCTGCCTCAACTGCACATTCATCTGTGGCCTATATGGTGCGGAATTATGATGTTTGATCTTGAACTGATCACATAATTCTTTAACTGCTGCCCCGTTGAGGTTTGGTGCATTGTCAGTCATGATCTCTCCGGTAACCCATATCTACAGATGATATTGGCCTTTAAGAACTTGATGAAGGCCTTCTGAGTAATACTAGCAAAGGAATTGGCTTCTACCCACTTAGTAAAATAGTCAATAGCAACGAGGATGAAACGATGACTGTTCGAAGCTTTTGGGTTAATCGGCCCAATGACATCTATTCCCCACATGGAGAATGGCCATGGAGATACGAGACTATGCATTATAGTCGGAGGGGCATTAGCTTTGTTGGCATATATCTGGCACTTATGACACTTTCTAACATAATTGATACAATCCTTCTCCATAGTTATCCTGTAGTAACCGGATCTTTGAACTTGTTTAGTTAATGAGTGGCCATTTGCATGTGTACCGCATACGCCTTCATGGATCTCTGCACATAATCTTGTGCGCCTCCCTCATGTCTACACAGTATAGCAATGTCCCATCAAAGCTTCTCTTATATAGGATGTTATTACTAATAAAAAAAAGCCCATGGCCAATCGCCGAATGGTTTTCTTTTCATTATGTGTCGCGTCTGGAGGGTAAGTACCATGTTCTATATATATCCTGATATTATGGTACCAAGGTTGCTCGTCGTGCTCTCTTCCAATATTGAAGCAAAATGCTGGCGATCTTCTAGTCTCAATTTGTATTGGCTGAACTTGGACCCTACAATCAAGTTGGATCATAACTGCTAAAGTAGCTAACACATCAGCGAAGTGATTCTTTTCTCTAGCCATTTGATGAAAATTGATTACTTCGAAATTTTTGATCAACTCTATCAAATACTCTTGATAAAGGATCAACTTTGGGTCTTTAGTACGCTATTCACCAGTCACCTGATAAATTATGAGAGCTGAGTCACCATAGACTTTTAGGTTTTTTATCCTAATATCTATGGCAACCTGGAGACCATTAATACAAGCTTCATATTCTGTCATGTTATTGGTGCAGTCAAATCCTAACTTTATAGCAATCAGAAATTGCTTTCCGTCCGGGGATATGATTACTGCCCCTACGCCATTGCCATGCATGTTTGCTGCCCCATCAAAATACATTTCCCACCCATTCGATTTTCTTTCCTCGATCGGATCTTCTGTAGCACATATGTCTTTATCTGGAAATTTGAAATCTAGTGGCTGGCATTTATCTATGGGGTTTTCCACTAAGTGATCTGCTATCGTACCACCCTTGACAGATTTTTGAATGACGTATCTTATATCATATTCAGACAATATTACTTGCCACTTAGAGACTCTTCCAGCTACATGCGGGCTTTCAAAGATATACTTGAGTGGGTCTACTCTTGAAATTAACCAAGTGGTGTAGTAAAGCATGTATTGCCTCAACCTCCTTGTAGCTCAGACTAAACCACAACAAGTTCGCTCGATCATCTGGTAACATGACTCACAATCATTAAACTTCTTGCTCAAGTAGTAGATCGCTTGTTCTCTTCGCTTATATGCATCTTGTTGCCCCAGCATGGCTCCTATGGAGTTTGGTCGTATTGTCAAATACAAAATTAAAGGTCGTCCTGGTACTGGAGGAACCAAAATTGGGGGATTTAGCAAATAATCCTTGATTCTATCAAATGCCTGCTGGCAATCTTCATCCCACTTCCTTGTGCAGTTCTTCTTTAAAAGCTTGAATATCGGCTCACTAGTTGCACTCGGTTGGCAATGAATCGTGCAATGTGATTCAGTCGCCCCAAAAAGCTTCGAACTTCCTTTTCTGTTTGAGGAGGGGGCATTTCCCGTATTTCTTTTACTTTGTTTGGATCTACTGTAATCCCCTTTTGGCTTACAATGAAGCTCAACAATTTTCCAGATAAAGCTCCAAAGACGCATTTGTTAGGATTTAGTCGTAGCTTGTACTTGCGTAGCCTTTCAAACAGCTTTCTTAACACCACAACATGGCTTTCTCCCTCAGAAGATTTAGCGACCATATCATCCACGTATACTTCAAGTTCTTTATGCATCATATCATGGAAGAGTGCCACCATGGCACGCTGATAAGTTACCCTAGTATTCTTTAACCCGAATGGCATGATGCGGCAACAATAAGTGCCCCATTGTGTAATAAATATGGTTTTTTCTTTGTCCTCCCTATCCATAGGGATTTGGTTATACCCTGAGTACCCATCCATGAATGAGTACCTATAGCTACGGGCTGTATTATCAACCAGAACATCAATATGAGGCAATGGAGAATCATCTTTTGGGCTAGCTTTGTTCAGATCTCAATAATCCACACACATTTGAATTCTGTCGTCCTTCTTTGGGACAAGAACGACATTTGCTATCCATTGTGGGTATTTAGCTACTTCTAGGAAACCTGCTTCTAATTGCTTCATCACCTCCTCTAAGGACATATCGGAAGTGAGCCTCCTCAATTTCTGCTTTTTAGCCTTAGTGTCTGGGAATAAGGGGATCTTGTGAGAAGCAATCCCTGGATCAAGGCCTGGCATGTCTTGATAAGACCATGCGAACACATCTAGGAATTCTTTGAAGAGTTCAACCATTTGCTCTCTTTCGAGGTTATCTATTATCTTTAGTTCTCTCTTTTCTTCCTCTGTGCCCATATTTATTACTTCAATTACATCTTCATGTGGGCACATTCTATTGTCGTCGGATTCGAGGATTTTTTTGTATACTTGAATGATCTCATCATCATCATACTCGTAATCATGCATATCAATGGCAATAAGCGTATCATCATTCAGGGACTCAGGAACCTCTGTGTTGGACAAGAGTTCCGAGGAAATCGATTTCCTGGAGGGCGAAAAATGAATAGAAGGGAAAAAAAGGAATGGATATAAATAGGTGAATTTTATTCACATATCATTCTTTATTCATGGTTCATATAAGAGCTCGCCTAAAGGCGTATACAAAGCATAAAAAGACAACTTTTAGCTAGGCATGTTACTCTAAAATGATATAATTGAAGGCGTCCTCAAATTCCCAATTTTCTAGAGCTCTTCCAAAATCATCAGCTGAAATCCATGCCCAGTTCTTTTTGCCTATTGTTGAAACCATTGCAACAGTCAACTTGTTTAGCACTTCAGAGGACATTAGGAATCTCTTCCTTATATGGGGATTTCAGAGTGCTAATCTTCCCTCCCTATCCAATGATTTATATTAGATTCGGCTTCATTTCCATTGCTGGCTGCCATCTGACGATTACATGAGTGCGTGTTGTATAAATGCTTAGGCGGTAGCTGGTTAGGACATTTAGATGGAGCAATGTTGTATCACCTGCCTATAAAGGAACAAAATATCATTAGTTTATTTGAACTCACAATTTCAAGCGAGCATAGCGAGTTATCCATGGTGTATCGGCATAAAGGTATTCTAGCACAAGCATCCTCTAGCTTCCTTAGGGAATCTATTATTCCACAGGGAGAACTAGAGTTGATCATTAAATAGGAGGGACCTTGAGTCCCATCCTAGCCAAGATCTTATCATTAGCCATAGTGATAAGCATGCAATACACCTTTCCTATAGGAACTTGATTTAAACCTGGTTCTTTTGCCATTTAACCTTTGTGCCAAATTTTTAGTTGTTAGATTACTTGCTTGTCCTTCATTAAAGGAAATAGAAGGAAGAGTCAGAAAGTATTTCCGAATGCATGCTATGCAGATGATTACATGTGCTTTCTAGCCTTGATATAGGTTATGGACATTAAGAAAAAGAATTTCACCTCCTCAAGAGATCCAATACCCCATAGGGAGGATGAAGTACCCATTAACCTGCGAACGGCCCAAGCTATTACACGGTTAAGGGTTTTGTTAAATGTTTATTATGTCTAAGGCTCATATCAAATGAAGCTAAATGTCAATAGATGATGCAAGGATACCTCATGAGACATGAAAGAGTGATGACTTATACTGCAAGTTTTGATATAGGTGATGGATATTAAGAAAAAGAACTTCACCTCCTCAAGAGATCCAATACCGCATAGGAAGGATGAAGTGCCCATTAACCTGTGAACGGCCCAAGCTATTACGAGGCTAAGGGTTTTGTTAAATGTTTATTATATCCAAGGCCCATATCAAATGAAGCTAAATACCAATAGATGATGCAAGGATACCTCATGAGACATGAAATAGCGATGACTTATACTCCAAATTTTGATATGGGTTATGGGCATTAAGAAAAAGAACTTCACCTCCTCAAGAGATCTAATACCCCATAGGGAGGATGAAGTGCCCATTAACCTGCGAACGGCTCAAGCTATTACGCGGTTAATGGTTTTGTTAAATGTTTATTATGTCCAAGGCCCATATCAAACGAAGCTAAATGTCAATAGATGATACAAGAATACCTCATGAGACATGAAAGAGTGATGACTTATACTTCAAGTTTTGATATGGGTGATGGACATTAAGAAAAAGAACTTCACCTCCTCAAGAGATCCAATACCCCATAGAGAGGATAAAGTGCCCATTAACCTGCGAACGGCCCAAGCTATTACGAGGCTAAGGGTTTTATTAAATGTTTATTATGTCCAAGGCTCATATCAAATGAAGCCAAATGCCAATAGATGATGCAAGGATACCTCATGAGACATAAAAGAGTGATGACTTATACTCCAAGTTTTGATATGAGTGATGGACATTAAGAAAAAGAACTTCACCTTCTCAAGAGATCCAATACCCCATAGGGAGGATGAAGTGCCTATTAACCTGCGAATGGCCCAAGCTATTACGCGGCTAAGGGTTTTGTTAAATGTTTATTATGTCCAAGCCCATATTAAACAAAGCTAAATGGCAATAGATGATGCAAGGATATCTCATGAGACATGAAAGAGTGATGACTTATACTTCAAGTTTTGATATGGGTGATGGACATTAAGAGAAAGAACTTCACCTCCTCAAGAGATCTATTACCTCATAGGGAGAATGAAGTGCCCCTTAACCTGCGAATGGTCCAGGCCATCACACAGCTAAGGGTTTCAAAAATGATGATTATGTCCAAGGCCCATATCAAATGAAGCTAAATGCCAATAGATGATGCAAGGATACCTCATGAGACATGGAAGAGTGATGACTTATACTCTAAGTTTTGATATGGGTGATGGACATTAAGAAAAAGAACTTCACCTTCTCAAGAGATCCAATACCCCATAGGGAGGATAAAGTGCCCATTAACCTGCGAACGACCCAAACTATTACGCAGCTAAGGGTTTTGCTAAATGTTTATTATGTCCAAGGCCCATATCAAATGAAGCTAAATGCTAATGAATGAAATAATGATACCTCATGAGTCCTAAAGGATTATCTCTTATTGATATGTTTTCTAACATGATTGATGTGATGATATCATGGTCTTTTAAGGTCATAGACCCTTAGACTAGCTATCTAATGCATACACCGTCCTTGTGATGTATCTTTATGTGGAGTGATGCTAGATACATACTCAGGTGAAGCAACAATTAGTCACTTGATCCTAGGGATTTCATTGATTATGTATGGATAACAATAAAGATGATCAACAATAAATAAATATATGCCCTCCAGTGTCCTATTTTAGGAATGACCCTAGGTTAGTGGTATCTATCCTAAGAAAGGCAGGTACTAATTAATTGGGTAGGTCGATAATTTCCACTAATAGGTGCAATGGTTTCAATGTGGTTCTAATCCTCACAGATAAAGGTCTCCTAACTACCCTCATCGTAAAGATGAAGACCCCATTTGATGAAATTGACCTTCAGGGGGTTCTGAAAACCCCACAGGGATCAACCTCACCAAATGAGTAACAACTAGGATGAAGTCTTCACAGTAACCTCAGGGGGTTCTTAAAACCCCACAGGGAGACCGCTAGAAACTTCCACTCACCTAAGGAACTCACAGACCCGAGTTTAGGGCCCAAAATGCGTGTGAGGAGAATAGTGTATGTGTTCAGTGTGTGTGGAGAGCATACCAACCTATGGGCCTAGGTTCTACCCAACCCTCATCTGCTAAGCAGATCACAAGATAGATAGAAAAAAAAAATAAACAAATAGATGAATAAAGAATTTAAAAAATAAAACAAATATTTACAAAAAAGAAAAAGGGTAATTAAAATAAAATTAAGGCCATATTATTTTTAAACACTTAACTTAAATGGGCTTGACTCTCAAACCATCCCCAGTGGAGTCGCCAAGCTGTAGCGCCCGGAATTTTGAAAATATGGAGCCGCCACTAAAATTTTAGAAAAAGGATAATTTTGGAAACCTTTTTAAAAAATGGAAACTGGTCTACAAAAACCATTTAGGGTTCGGGAGTCGATTGTATGTGGGGAAGGTGTTAGGCACCCCACAACACCCATTCATAAGAATGGTTACCCTAAGTTAATTATTTAAAAATATTATGGCCTTTAACTTTATTATATTTACCCAAAAAAAATATTTACAAAACTAAATGAAATGAAAACTAAAGAAGAAGAAAAAAGGAACATTTATTTACAAAAAGAAAAAATATATTTATTTTAAAAAAAGGAACATTTATAAGAAAAAATATATTTATTTACAAAATTGGACTTGACCTAGGATGAAAACCTAAGGCCTACGTACCCTTTAGAGGGATCAAAGCTCACGTAGTTCGGGGGGTAGAAAAGTGTGTCACTTGGTTGGTGATTTTTAGAAAAATGTTTATTTAATTTATTTGAGAAAAATATCTTTTTTTTTGGGTTTGTGTTTTTTACTTTTTTTTAAAAAAACGTTTTTTTTTTTATTTTCTTATAAAAGAGAGTTTTTCCATTTTATTTTCATTTATCAAAATGTGTCAAAATATTTTTTTCTTTTTTTTTTTTGAAAGAGGACCTAAGAAAGGGATTAAGAAAAAAAAAAAGAAAAGTAGCACAAGTTAAACAAAAAAGAAGTCAAAAGTGAGGAGATTTATGCGTACCTTTTATTTTTTGAACCCGCTACAATAAGAGATAGGGTGATAGAACCACATAATAAACAAGAGGCAAGTACAATTATATTATCTATATTTATTAAGCATAACACCTAATATCATAAGAAAATAAGACAACAGATACCTCTTGCCTATGTATGAGATAATTCAGTTGGACAATAAAATGCAAATCCACAAAACCACAATGAGCTAAAACACGTCCAGCAACATCATAATGCAAAGTGAAGCAATGTAATGCATATTGGATAAATTCATAGTGCATGAATGATGAGGTAAGCATGAGGCATGATGAGGTAAGCATGAACCAAGGGATATTAGATGAGAGAAAAAAAAAAACGAGATGTAAAAGTGAAATTAAAGAAAAGGATGAAAACCCAACCACAAACCTTATCTCCTTGCTCTCCCAAAATTCTTCTGTCCCCTTTGCTTCAACCCTTGCACTCCTATTTATAGTCTCAAGGTAGGGTTTTCTTCATAAATGCTCCCTTTTTTTATTTTTTTCTTATTTTTCGTTTTTGATTTGATTTTTTTTTTTTGTATTTTATGTTAAGAACTACCTAACTTGACCCAATCACCATAATGGAGATTTTTTTTTTAATTTTCTTTTCTTTTTTTTTATTTTCTATTGATAAAACTTCATAACTTGACCTAATTACCATTAGTGGAGATTTTTTCATTTTTAATTTTTTTCATTATTCTCCCCACAAGTAACTTCCTAATTTAAACCTATCAACATAAATGAGATTTTTTTATTTTTTATTTTTTATTTTTTTATTTATTATTTTCCCTTAATGACAATGCCAATCATATCAATTAGGGGATTTATTTTAATTTTAGTTTTTTTTTTTAATTTTTCCCTTTCAATGATGATTGCCTATTTAGACACTGATCATCATCAATAGGAGGATTTCCTTATTTTTTTTTTCTTATTTTCGTTTTTTTATTTTTTCTTTCAATGATGATTGCCAATTTGGACACCAATCATTATCAATTATTTTTGTATTTTTTAGTGGGGCCCGGACAAAAATTGGGTGTTCACAACATGTTAAGCTCGATTGATAACTTTGCATCTTGACTTTGAAACTCAAAAAATTTGTGTCTTTTTGCTGCAATCCCTGAAAGCTTCTTCGTATTACTTTGTGTAGGTGGATATGGAGGGGCTAATGTCGCGGGATCCATTTCCATTGAAGTGCGACGGTGATGAGAGATCTACTACAGCTGTTGCAAAGCAGCTTGGATGTCAACACTGAGCATAAAATCATCTGGCTCGAATACATAGCGTCGAGGATCGACGTTGCTCATCCAAAGACAGACCTGATTATCAGACATTACCTGATGCGATTATAGGAGGACTGCATCATTCCTCAACCTTGGAACAACGTTTCAAGGATCAAAGTCTGCATGCTGCTGCAAGTACTTGAGTCCGTCTTAGGCTCGATAAGGTGATCACCTCATATCACGGATATCTGACTTTCTTGATGAGTTAATATTAGAACAAAGAAAAATATGTAGAAAGAAAAACTTGCTCTAATGAGGTTGGTTTTACACCACAACAATACTGCTACCCTCAAAGACCCAATGAACACCAATTCAAAATTAAAAATAAAGTGGAAGTTTTTTTATAGATAATTTTTGGCCAATAAGTATAAGTATACCAAAATGGGAGTTTAATTAATTAGAGGCATACTTATATATATTGTATGCCCCTAGTTAATCATATATATTGTATTAATTAAAAAACTGTTGATATTTATATTTATATTTTCTCTTTCTTACTTGCCTCTTATATATAAGGGCATACTTTAAAAAAATATACTTAATTTTTAATTGATTTTAACAGCACTATTCGGTTATATAGCTCTTATAAATAAGACCAGAGGAGTATCTCTTACTATTAATTTATATGCATGTTAATGACCTAGATAACTAATTTATATACATATTAATGAAAAATGAGTCAAATTAATTATTTATAAAGTATATCGGTTCCCTAAAATACTACTTTTAGTCATTTGTATAAGAAATTAACCATAATCAGAAGCCTTTGAATATATGAAATTGACAGGGATAGGTCAAAGAAACAAATTATAAATTTGGCAGCTAAAGTGAATTGAAGTCTTACACTTAGAAACACAAAAAGCTTCCTAACAAATTTCTACATTTAGGATTGGAAACAATTTTAATATATACTTTTAAAAGCGATCAAATTTAAACGAGTGTTTATTGTGATGTAGCTCCCAAGTGATTTCATATTCTATGGATAGAACGCAATTAAACAACGAATGATATGATGCTTCTACCCATAAGTTTAACGTCAAAACTAAAGTTGTCCGTGGGCTTACTCTTTTTCCTGTCAGGCCCATAAGTTTAATGATGCTTCTACAGTATCGACGAGTCGGTAAGGGCGCTGATCCAACTTAACCAAGGTCTCAGGTTCAAGCCTTGGGTACGCAGCAATGTTAAAACTCGAAGGGAGGGGTTGCCACCCGAAAGGGTCCCACCATCCCGCACTGGATTAGTCAATTACCGAAAGCGCAGGATGCCGGCACTTTCTGATCTCTCAATTTTCTTGTCAAGCAACGACCACCCATCTAAGTCGAGAGTTGAAGAGAGAAATGGGAATAGAGATTCTGACTGGGGGGACAAAGAGGATGGCGGAAGGAAGAAGAAAGAGAAAAAAGGAGGAGAGAGAAAGGGTTGTTGTAGGAAATTATGAGGCCAACTTCTGAAAAAGTGTGAAAAGAAGTTTTTTTAAAAACTATGGTTTTGGAGAAAAAATGTTATTCTAGAGGTTTTTTCATGTGTTTGGGTAATCTTCTGCCAAACGATGGTTTTCACCCCAAAATGTATTTTTCTGTTTTTATCCAAACACACACTTAATTTCTTCTCGCCAACGGATGTTAGGTCTAACAGAAAAGGCTAGTCTTTCACAACATAGTGAACCAAGGTTTGAATTCTCTTTGGGAGAGACACCCACATTTAGTGCCCTGACAGTGCCTCTGAAGAACTAAGATTTGAATTCTTGTCGAGAGAGATGTCCACATTTAATGCCTGATATATCAAATAAGATTATCTCCAATAAAAGGGTACTTTTACATAGCAAATAAAAATAAATAAGTGAAATCAAACTTGATCAACAATGCAACGTCTGTTTTTGAATCTTTTTTTTTCCCTTCGCAAATTTTGGACCACACAAATTTTGCCGCCTTCATGTTCACACATACACACTTACGTATCCCCACCATTTTTCCCTGCGCATTTTCTCTTTTCTTGTGTGGGGTCTTTTCACAAACAATTCGTGTGCCTTTTTGAGTTCTTGCCAATTCTCGGATCCTTGGGTTGGATTTCATCTGTGCGTGTCTCTTATAATCTGTTTTGAGTTGAAATCATCGTTGTGCTGAGTTTAATCACTGGATTAATTTGAGATTGTGAAGAGGAAAACAAGATGATGGGCGCTTTATCTGTTTTGGGGGGTTCATCGGTGATGGACTCGCAGACTTCGCCATGTTTGTGTGTGGATGCTTTGCCTACGACGAGTGTGAATCTCAAGAGCGGAGACGTTATGTTTTGGAGGAATTCAATAGGGAAGAAGCTGATAGTGAAAAGTGGGACCATGGATTTGAGAAGCTCTTTCATGGGTCCTGGGCGAGAGTGGCGGCTCAGTGTTACTAGAAGTTCTAAGAAGCAGCGCAAGGATCGTAAATTGGCCATTGTCAATGAGCTTGGTGGGCAATATGAGGACACTTTTGGTGATGTTAAGGCGGTAATATGTTTTGGTTCCTGTTGATAACTCTGAATTATGGACCCCTTTGGTAAGAAAATCTGAGAGAAATTTACGTTTTTAATATTTTATTATGGTCAATTCACTTCACCTTTAGCATTGTTTTGAGTTATATTCTTGCTGAAGTCTTGGGGCTTCATTATGGTCTCTGCTTATAACTGGTTCATATTGGCCGGTGTTAGGATAACCAGAGCATTTATGCTGCCCCTCGAAGTTTAAAAAGATTTTGGTAGTTTTATGAATACATTACTTACCATCTGTTGCAAGCAGAGACAGGAACAGATGCTCTTGAAAGTTTAAAAAAGTGTTTGGATGGTACACAAGACACAACATGCATTAAAAAGATCAGTTTAGTAAATGATCCCTTGTCATTTAATTTATTATTTTTTTGTTTCATTCTCTACTGAGTTTTTGGTTTTAAAAAAATTCAGTGATACCTTTAAATGATCACTTTTCCATTTGGAGCTATGTCTCCATGAATGTTCTATCATAAGTCTCTTTTCCCATATCCTCCATTGGTGTTAGATCTTGCAATAGAAGAATCACATAGATTAGAAATTCTTCTTTTGATGCGGGGAAGTGGTCTGGCATTTGGATTATGAACTCCACTGCCATTATAAAGCTGCTTGAATTTAGATGCATTTTCCATTCACTTATGACATTATAAACCAAGGAAAAAGTTAAATGCACACAAAAATAAAATATTAAATAAACAAACAAAAGGCCATAAAACAAGCCATTATAAATTATTTGTCTCCTCTGTGGCTTTTTGATTTAAATTTAGAAGAATCCGATGCTGCTGTCCCTACACCGTGCTTCAAATTGAAAGAGAGATTGTGATGATAATGTTAGTACATAAAAGATAACGATGATTGAATCTGATATGAAAATATTGGGTATTAAAATATTGCATTTTATAAAATTAAAACAAAAAATAAGCATAAAATACGCAGAAAGGACAACTTGGGCTCTAATCATGTTTGTTTTAGACGGTGGTGAAAGTTTATTTTCTCTATGTTAGTATTTTGTTATTCCAAAAAATAAGGTTAAATTATACAAACCTCTGTGAACATTTTTCATTTATATATATATATATATATATAACTCCCACATTATTAGTTTTATTTATTATTTATCTGCAAATGTGGCTTGGAGCTTAAGGGATTTATGTACAGAAAACTCAGTTTGAGGGGAACATATGCATACAAAAATAAAAATTAAAGGGGGTATAACATTGATATTTTGAGGTCATCCTTGTAAACTTGAAAGTTTAAGAGGATTTATTGTAAACTTTTAAAGATTTGGAAAGTTACAAACGTTATATGACATAAAGTTTAGAGCGGTTTTGTATTTTAAGAAAAATTAATATAAAATGTATTTTCAGTTAATATATAAGTTGAATTAAAAGTGACACAGAATAATTATTCTATTATATAAAAATTTAATGATGCAACTTATAAACATGACTAATTTTTTTTCTTCTTATAAATAAGACTAAAGGAATATAACTAGACACACTCAACAATATTTGAACTTCTAGATAATTCAAAATTTGTTGAAGTTTGAATTGTGCATTTAATTTAGGACGCTTGGGTACGTGAGTTGGAATTGACAAAAATCTGAAGATTGAGCACAAGCATGCACGACTTGTTTACGGTGAAAACCATGCATGCACCACAACACAGCAATACTACCTACCCTCAAAGACCCAGCGTGCAACAATTTAAAATTAAAGTGGAAGTTTTTTTAAAAATATTTTTTGGCCAATAAGTATACTAAAACGGGAGTTGAATTAATTAGGGGCAGCAATTTCAGCATTAATAGAGATTCCACGTTTAATTGCATGGCACGCATATCTTGCCCCTCATCAGGTCAACTCTGCATGGGGATCATCCACGAGTTCACCCACACAATAAATGTTAGCATTAATTATAACTAACTATAATTATGCCCTTTAATTTAGAAATCTTCATTAAAAGCTGATCCTGCTGTCAGTTCAGATATATATATATATATATAGAGTATTTTTTTTAAAATTACCCTGGCTTCTACAATAACACAATCTTGTTTTCTTTTTATAACAGTTTAAAATTTGAATTGTCTCAGTCTTTTTTATAAGAGCCCAGTAACAATCATCTAAACATTTAAAGATTTTTTTTTAATTTTTTACCCCTCATTAATTATGTACATTGTATTAATTAAAAGATTGGTGATGCTTATATTTCCTGTCTCTCTTACTTGCCCCTTATAAATAAGGGCATGCTTAGAAAACGAGTTTAGTTCAAACATACTTATTATTTTTAATTAATTTTAATCATTTTCTTAAATCGTGTAATTTGATTATCAAACTCTTATAAATAGGATCGAAGGGAGTATCTCCTAGTACTTTTTTTTACCACATATTTCTAATAGTTTATTATGAACTTGATTTCTTTTCACCAAATTTGTCTCCACCTCGTTTTCACTGTAATTTCCAACTGTTTAGATGAAGTTTTAATATTTCATTTGCTTCTAAATCTATAAGCTAGATAACTAATTTATATAGATATCGATGAAAAATGAGTTAAATTAGTTATTTATAAGGTACGTATATTGGTTCCCTAAAATATTACTTTTAGTCATTTGTGTTAGAAATTATCTATAATGAAAACCCTTTTAATATATAAAATTGATAAGGATAATTTAAGAAAATAAATTATAAATTTAGGAGTTAAAGTGAACTGAAGTTTTACGTTTAGAATCACATAAAACTTCCTAACTAATTTGTACAAAGTAATTAATATATACTTTTAAAAGCTATCAAATTTAAATGAGTGTTTATTGTACTGTAGCTCCCAGGTTACTTCATTTTTTTGGTTGGCCACCTGATATCCAAAATTTCATCCTGATTAATTCGGATCCAACGATAGAACACAACGATGATGGTTCTACCCATAAGTTTAACATCAAAACTAAAGTTACCCCGTTGGCTTACTCTTTGAGGTCAGGCCCAGCTTTGTTTTTAAATTTTTATAATTAGTGTAGCCCAGATTTTGATTCACCTAGATATATAAAGCTCCACTTAATTTCTTCTTTAACTTTAGGCACCAGAGCTGAATCTAGCGGGGAGAGCTATTCTCTTATAACATGATGAATCAATATTTAAATTTTCGTCAAAAAATATACCCATATTTAATGCCCGATAATACCTTGAATAAGATTATTTCCAATAAGAAAGTACATGTATCTAAAAAAAAATTATTCTTTAAGAAAATAAACAAGTGAAATCAAGACAGAAGGTTTTCTTTGCTTTTAGAGAGCCAATAAAATATTCTAATTAAAACACCTTCAAATAACGAAGTATTCATCAGGTCCTTGATATAAAAGATATTTGAAGAGTTAATTTTAATCCTAAATATAAGGTATAGATTTCATATTTGTCATTTTTTTTCCTAATTTGCCCCCAATTGATGCTCCCTCAACAACAATCAAGGAGGAGAGTGAATGAGGAAATTAAAGAAGATGATTAGGGTGTTTTAGAAAGTACATATCATATTAACTAACTTAACTAACTTCCTTAATCTAATCAAATTATACAAATATGTCTTATATTAAGAACTGGAGGAGCAGTAACCTTTTAGAAAAATTGATTTAACAGTACATATTTAAAAAAATTTATTGACTAAAAAAACCTAAATTTAAGCAGATGTAACTTTCTTTAGCCGTTTGCAATAAATCGTCAGTTACAAATGACTCTAAGTTTAAAGACTTTTGCGTATAGTTAAAGATAGGAGGATGAGTTGTAACTTCAATTAATAAACTTATCAAACATATTTTAACCAACTTTCCCAAATTTTTTTTATAGATGTAAAAAAAAGTTAATGTTGTCATTTTACGAGGCCTTGGTCGAAAGGGTCCTCAATGTTCAGGCATGAATCATTTTTTTTTTTATTACAAACTGGAAATCAGAATTATTTTACAAAACAAATCACAACTCAGAAAAACCTGTTACAGACAAACTACATTCTTTCATCATTATCCACCTGTTGGGTCATAGGTGGAGGATGATCAAAGATACAGAAATTCCCTGCAATCCCATGAGCATATTTGGCTAATGTATCCGCAAGTGACAACTCCTCCCGTGGAACATTAACAAAACAAACCTGCCAATCTCTAGACATCAGATTCTTGATCTCATCAACTACATCTCTGAAGGGATAATCGTATTCACATCCCCTAATTGCCAGGTTAATAGCTTCAATGCAATCAGAGAAAAGGCAAACCTTTCGGATTCCCCTCGACCAACATAAATATAGGCCATGAATCATACCTATTAGTTCAGCAATAGCCGGTGGAACAGTAATTAGTTTACAAGAGAAACCACACACCCATTGCTTCTTAGGATCCTTTACCACTCCACCACATCCACTCCTACCATCCCTCAACATAGATCCATCTGTCTCCAAAGAGAAGAAATCCTGATTGTCATTCCGCCCAGTTTGTTGAGGAGGCTGTCCCAAATTAAAAAAACCTCCCTTGGAAACCAGGTCTTGGTCGGCACATGCTCTGAAGAAAGAAGAGGCTACATTAATCTCCTCACCTTGAGCTGAGCTTCCAAAGAGCTTGTGACATCTTGTTACCCAAATATCTCAGCATACATATCCAAAAAGTGTCGGCCAATTAACCTTCTTTGTAAAGCCCTTGCCCACCTCTTGAGTCAGGTTCCATTTGATCCATTCTATGCCCTCTAATTGAACAAAAGTACTCCAATGATCCTGAGCCAACACCGCTTTCCATCTGTCAATTGCATTTGAACAATCTCTAAGCAGATGCATGGAATCTTCCACCAGGTTACATGAGAACGGACATAGCTCTGAGTCTTGAACACCTCTGCTTACTCGTAGTTGAGCTGTATGGGCCCTTCCATGAGAGACTAGCCATATGAAAGACTTGATCTTCTCTGGAACAGACCATCTCCATAGAAGTTTCCATACATTCTCCTCATTGCCATATGTACCTGCAGAAAGAGAAAAATATGCAGATTTAACAGAAAAACGACCATCCGAGGATGGCTTCCAAAAAAATATATCCTCTCCTCTCTCCTCACAGGGTGGGTGAGCACAGGTTATTCGGTCAATAATCTCTGATGAAAACCATCTCTAGAGTTTCCGTCGATCCCATTCACCTCTACTCAAGGCATAATCCACAACCCTTTCATTTCGATTAATGAATCCCTCCAAGCCCGGAACAAGATCGACCAGGGGTATATTAAGAATCGACCAATTTTCAAACCAGAAAGAGGTGTTTCTGCCATTACCAATCCTCTTCCCCAAACCTTTTTTAAACTGATCCCAAACTACACAAATTCCCCTCCACGTACTGGAAGCATTTCTCTTTTTCCTCACATCCGGCACCTCTCTATCTTCACAAAGATATTTAGATCTCAGGACTTTGACCCATAATGCATTAGGGTTATTTATCAAACCCCAACAAAGTTTCATCAAGAACGCTTTATTTTGATTTCGAAGATTTCTGATCCCCAATCCTCCTTGCTTCTTTTCTTTCGAGACCACCTCCCAAGAAACCAGATGTATCTTCCTGACTCCATCCTGTTCACCCCAAAGGAAATTCCTACTTTGCCGTTCCAATTCGTTGCATAGACCAATTGGAAGAAGCATGGTCTGCATATAATAAGAAGGCATCGCCGATAGCACAGCTTTTATCAAAGTAGTTCTTCCGGCCATATTTAAACACTTGCTCTTCCATCCCGATAATCGTTTCTGACATTTCTCAAGGATTGGAGCAAAAGTAACAGAGGAGGCTCTCTTATGAAGAAGAGGAATGCCTAAATATTTACCCAGATCCCCTGTAAGGCCTACTCCTAATCTCTGACTTAGCCATAAGGCCCTATTAAAGTGAACATTCTTGGAGAAAGTCACCTTCGTTTTAGCTCTATTCATCTTCTGGCCCGAAATAGAACAAAATTTCTCAACACAGTTCAGCATCACATCAACCTGAGACTCAGAAGCTTTCCCAAACAGAATTAAATCATCAGCAAAAAACAAATGGGATAGCTTAGGCCCTCTCGAGTTCAACTGTATAGTCTCCCACTCTCCTTCTTCCACGGCATCTTGAATTATATGACTCAATCTTTCCATGCAAAGAGTAAAAATATGTGGGGACATTGGGTCACCTTGACGAATACCTCTGGAGGAGATAAAGGAATCAGTAGGTTCACCATTCCAAAGCACCTGAAAAGAAGGGGTGGTGATGCAAGCCATAATGGTTTCACATAGCTTGCCATCCAAACCAATAGCCCTCAGAGTATCGGCGATAAAAGGCCATTCTAAGCGATCATAAGCTTTCTCAAGGTCCACCTTCACTGCAAGCCATCCATTCTTCCTCTTCGTAGTCCTCATAGAGTGAATCACTTCCTGTGCTATAATGACATTGTCACTGCTTTGCCTTCCTGCAATGAAACTACTCTGATGATGTCCTACCACCTTCCCCATAATTGATTTCAGTTTCTGGGCAATAACCTTCGTGACAATCTTATAACTCACATTACAAAGAGAAATAGGTCTGAACTCCTGTATTGAAACCGGCCTATCATTTTTCGGGATAAGCACCAGGTTAGTATGATTGATGCCTTTAACATGAGAAGGGTTATCAAAGATATCCTTGACCAAAGGAATCACCGACCTTTGCAAAATATCCCAGAATTCCTGATAGAAAAAAGCTTGAATACCATCAGGCCCGGGCGCCTTAAAAGCTCCAAGATCAAACAATGCTGCTCTGATATCCTCTTCGGAAACCCCTCTTGATAAGAAACCCACTTCTTCTACTGTCAGGCTTGGGAAACTATTGATAGTAGCAAGAGATTGATAACTGCTCAGATCACTACAAAACAAAGCTTTGTAATAATCTAGAGCCATTTTTTTAAGGTTAACTTGCTCGAAAATCCATTCCCCTTCAGAGTTCTTCAGTCCCTCAATCCGATTTCTTCTTCTTCTAATGAGAGCTGAATCATGGAAAAATTTTGTGTTCCTATCCCCCCCTTTCAACCAATTACACCTTGATTTCTGGAACCATAGCAGCTCTTCCTGAGCCAGAACTTTGCTATAATCTTTATGTAGCTCTTGTTCAACCTGCAAAAGATATTGACTATCCCTTGTAGATCTCGCCCTTTCTACTCCCTCAAGTCTTTGAATAATACTTCGTTTCTTCTGATATAAATTCCCAACCTTAACCTTGTTCCAGTTTTGAGCTCTATTCTTGAAATCTTCTACCTTCTCTTGCCAATTCCCTGTATCCCAACTTTCTCTTACCACATCAGAGAAACCTTCTTCTAAGAGCCAAGCTGCTTGACATCTGAAAGGAGATTTTGGGCTTGAAACAGCTCTACCCGGCAAACACTTGACAAAAAGAGGCCTATGATCTGACCCAAACTTACTTAAATGATGAATCTTTGTTAAGGGAAACACCATGTTCCATTGAACATTCGAAAAACCCCAATCAATACGTTCTTTAAGGAAATTTCTCTCCCAAGTAAATTTTTCCCCCACAAAATCCACTTCTATCAGAGATGATTGATGAATACAATCAGAAAATTGGCGCATAGACAGAAAGTTTGGATCTGCCCCCCTGTTTTATCTGAAACGGATAAATAAGAATTAAAATCCCCCACCACAAACCAGGGGCATGACACATTATTGCTAATGGTAGTAAGATCAGTCCAGAGTGCTTGTCTCTTGACACGAATGGGTTCTGCATACACACCAGTAAGACAAAAATCATTGTTGCTACCCAAAACATTAACACTCACATGAATATATTGGGTAGATGACGATAAATAATTCACCCTCACACGGTCATCATTCCAGAGAACCCAGATACCTCCCGCATAAACTGTAGCTTCAACTCTAATCCATTTAGAAAAACCCAAACGTTTCAAAACTCTGTCTGCTTTACAGCAACTAACTCTCGTCTCCAATAGAAAAATAAGGTCAATATCCCTATGCCTGATAATATCTCTTAATCGCGCAGGAAAAGTTCTTGCAACCGCACCGCGGCAATTCCAGGATAAGAAATTAATCATTGATAAAGATACAAAGGAAAGAATAGAGAAACTTATCTGCTCATTCTGCTGTCGCCACTTGCAACATAGCCACATCAACCTCACCGTCAACCAATCCTTCAAAATTAGCCCCAGGTGCGAGGACAACATCATCCTTATACACCGGCGTCTCAGGCACTATCTCTTGATCCAAAGCAGGGGACACTATATCCGGTGGATCACCCAGTTTAAAATCTATGGCTCCCGAGCACATACTAGGGTGAGGCCTACCAAACCCTGCCTCCTTCTCATCATGAATAACTGCTAGTTGAGACTGGTTTTTACAAACAACGAGACCCGCCCCCTCCATTTCTTGGAACTGGTCTATCTTCATTGATTTAGAAAGAGATATTGAACCAAAAACAACGTTATGAGAGCGACTTGAAGAACCGTTCTTCCTTTTAAAAACATGAGCCTTCAGTTTCGGTTGAGGTCCAGATGTCTTATTTGAGAAAGTTTTTATGGCCTTTTTTTTAAGCTCTCCTGGGTTTAAAATGTTTTTATTTTGCTTCTCACAAAACCCAGGCCCAGTATCTTCATTATCCAGCCCAATGACCCTCCCCTCATACACTTCGGTTTCCTTCACCTCACCTAACGGTCCACTATTCATCGAACCCAGCCCATTAGCAATACCCTTCGGCCCATCCGCACTTCCCTCCTTAACCATTCTCATTTTCTGCACACCCTTCTTATCACTGACAGCCACGTCCCCTTTCTTCATCTTCCCCTCCTTCCTCAACACGTCTACTTCCACAGGCTTCTTCTTGGAACTTGAGCTACTCACCGTCTTCATTGCTAAGTCATCTGTTCGAACCAACTTCCCCTTGCCTTGAGGTCTTATCGAAGCTCTTTCTATAGAAACTAACTCCCCCTCGGATTTCCTCCTCCACTCTTTCAATCCTACCTTGTTCGCAGAGAACTTCTGACCACTCACAGGTTCGGCGCCGACATTTTCAAACTGCAGAGCATCATATCGGGTACCCACTTTAAGATTTTTCTCCTTATTCTTCCCACCCTCTGATCCTGACTGAACCTGCTTTCCCTCTGGACCAGGTCTATTCGGTCTATGTTTGAAAGTTCTGGTAGCTTTCATCCACGCGCCAAATTGTTCGTCGGAAGAGACACCTGGCACACTCACCAATGAAACCCTTTCCGGTGAACCCTCCTCCGGTAAGTTTGAATCTCTCTTCCCCATGCTCCGATCACCTATCTTCATTGCCTGTTCTAGGATTCCAATGATCATCTGTGTGCTCGAATCTCTTTGAACAACTAGTGGACACTCATCTTGGTTATGACCATATCTGCCACACTTGAAGCAAATAACCTCCAAACCTTCATACTCTACTGTAAAAATTCTGGATCGCATAACAAATCTAGATTGGAGTTGTTTATTAAGGTCAACCTCCACACTAATCCTAGCAAACTTCCCCCTTTCCACTGTGGTGCTTGTGTTATTACTTTGTGCCAATGTGTGCATGTCAACTTTCAGTGTCCTCCCAATCAAATTCCCCAGTTCCCACATGCATTCGGTTGAATAACAATGAATAGGAAGAGTCGGCACCCTTACCCAAATCGCTACTCTCCTAATTCGATTACAATACGGATTGAAGTTTGGGCTCCACCGTTGGACAGCCAGGTAGTGCCCCTGAATTAACCAAGGACCATCGAAAAGAAGTTTCCTGCTCAGTTCATGATCATCAGACCGAAACACATAATAGTTATTAGGAAGATCTATGAGTTCAAACTTCCTTGATCTTAGATGCCACACAATCCTGTCCTTCATCATTTCCAAGCTAGTTATTTTTCCCAACACCGTAACAATAAGAGCGTCCTTCCAAGGCCAACATAGCTCTCTTAGTCTGTCATCTGGCATATTAAGTTTTGGCAATGTCTGGAGAAGATCCTTCTCAGCTTCCGATAGCTCTGGTGCTATAGCACGTTCCTCACAAAGCCATTCTTCCATAAGAGCATCAAAACTTTTTGTTTCCACATTTTCATCTTTACCCACCAGTTTTGACCTGTATGAGATCTGCGTCTTCTGTGCCAATAACTTGCTCTGTTCTACCTGTTGGTGCTCTGTTTTCTGGCCAGCTTCATCTATTTCCATCTGGACAGTTTGATTAGCACTTTGTCCCACCGTAGATATATTAGACATCTTTTTAATATTCTTTGCAAAAAAATCAGCTTGTTCCTTCGAAATTTCTCGATTCCCAGCCGAAAGAATTCCACCAGCGATTACTTTGTTCCGAACACCACCTGTATGCTCACCCTTTCTCTCTCTACCTTTCTCACTCATCGTCTCGCACTTTTATTTTGCCTTTTTTAGGCATAGTCATGGCATATGAGCACATGCAATATTATGATGTGGGATTTGGTTTCCATCATTGTACCTTTTTATCATTTTCTTAATATGAATAGTTGGATTAAGATCTTAATGATCAATTATTTTTCTTTTATTATAAAAATAATAATATTTATAAAATATTAAATTTAAATCGTTAAAATCATAATCCAACCGAAAATGATGGGAAGGGAAAAGAATGGATGCCAAATCGGAGGACGTGTACAAAACCTATTCATAGAACAGAATAAAGCGCGCGAAGCAATGAATGAATGAATTTGCCCAACAAATCGGTACAAAGAAGAAGATTCAATTCCAAACCACGTGGTCCCGCCATATCACCAAATTCAAGATCCCTCCCGTCCTTTGTTTCTCCCAAACATGAACAAACCTGATCAACAATCCAACGTTCGTTTTTGAATCGTTCCCTTTTTTTCCCTTCGCAAATTTTGGACCTCAAAAATTTTGCTTCCTTCACGGTCACACGTATCCCCACCATTTTTCTCTGCGCATTTTCTCTGTTCTCGTGGGGTTTTTTCACAAACACTTCGCGTGCCTTTGTGAGTTCTTGCCAATTCTCGGATCCTTGGGTTGGATTTCATCTGTGCGTAACTCTTATAATCTGTTTTGAATTGAAATCATCGTTGTGCTGCGTTTAATCGCTGGGTTAATTTGAGATTGTGAAGAGGAAAACAAGATGATGGGTGCTTTATCTGTTGTGGGGGGTTCATCGGTGATGGACTCGCAGACTTCGCCATGTTTGTGTGTGGATGCTTTGCCTACGACGAGTGTGAATCTCAAGAGTGGAGACGTTATTTTGTGGAGGAGTTCAATAGGGAAGAAGCTGATAGTGAAAAGTGGGACCATGGATTTGAGAAGCTCCTTCATTGGTCCTGGGCGAGAGTGGCGGCTCAGTGTTACTAGAAGTTCTAAGAAGCAGCGCAAGGATAGTAAATTGGCCATTGTCAATGAGCTTGGTGGGCAATATGAGGACACTTTTGGTGATGTTAAGGCGGTAATATGTTTTGGTTCCTGTTGATAACTCTGAATTATGGACCCTTTTAGTAAGAAAATCTGAGAGAAATTTACGTTTTTAATCTTTTATTATGGTCAATTCACTTCACCTTTAGCATTGTTTTGTGTTATATTCTTGCTGAAGTCTTGGGGCTTCATTATGGTCTCAGCTTATAACTTGTTCATATTGGTGTTAGGATAACCAGAGCATTTAAGTTGCCCCTCAAAGTTTAAAAAGATTTTGGTAGTTTTATGCATACATTACTTACCATCTGTTGCAAGCAGAGACAGGAACAGATGCTCTTGAAAGTTTAAAAAAGTGTTTGGATATTAGGTACACAAGACACAACATGCATTAAAAAGATCAATTAAGTAATAAACGTGACAGTTTCCGGAGTTTCTTGAGTCAATTTACATCTCATAAACTTTAGCCTTTGCTGGATTCATCATAACATTTTCTCAAAATATAATGTTACCGTAACATTGTCCTGATATATTCTCAGACGCAACGTAGGGCACCCATTGCAAGTAGAGTTAAATTTTCATAAACAACAATGCAATTCTTAAGACATAATAAAACTATAGAAGGGGAGAGAAAGGGATTTCAGAGAAATTGGGTTCTTTCCATGATAATATCCTGTGTCTCTCACATTCAAGAACTGTCAAAATTTGGGCACTTGGCAAGGATCTAAAGTAGCACAGCTTTAATAAGAGAAGGCAGAATGCAATTGGTCCAAGTCACAAGCAATAAAATTGCAATCTCCCCATTTTGATATTTGTAATCAAACTGATGCCATGTTTGGATACGGCAAATACTCAACTATTTCACTTACAAGGCTCTGAGGACTGTTCTACAGCAACTGGATGAGATGAATCCACCCAAATAAAGGTGGTTCTACAAGTAAGTGCAATCTTTATCTATAGCTAGGTTGCTTCCATAGAAACCTTCATGACCTTGTATTATTTTTTGGGCAGAGCCATGATATTTATAAGGGAGGCCAAAACTAAAGGCATCAACAAGTTTGCTTAAATTTTGGAGAATCCGAAAATGTATAAAAACTTGAGGTCATGGCCCCCACCAATTTCCCTTTCCCTCCGCCACTTTTATATTAGTTTGCAAACTGTGCTTGCTGTTCAGTAACAAGACCGCGTCTCTAAATTGCTGACTTCAGCCAAATTTAGCAACTTGATCAGCAGTAACTTGCATAAAAGAAGAGATTGCTGATGATTTTAATTTACTGAATGCATACTTCCTGAACTCATTTAACCTTTTTAGGTCAAAAGTTGCTTACAATCAGTGGTCTCTTACGCAATCAGTATATTATTTATTAGATTTAAATCAAGAACAGGTTGATTAGGAAGGTCTCCATAATAAGATTCTTAATCCACTTCATGGTTGAGTCAATCTGTCCACAAATCAGCTTAGGTCAAGCACCTCTTTGGAAAGTCTCAATTTTTGGTTTGCATCTTCCTAGGTTTTGCAATTTCATTGTAAAGGTAGTTAAATGTTAGCTATTTTTTCATGTTGGCAGTTTTATTGTATCAAACAAGCCAGAAGATGGGAAACTTTTTCTCCGAACCCTGGGGAAGGTAAAAATCTTTAATATCCTGTCAAGTATTTCATTGCTGAGAATTTTCAGAAAATTGTTGTTTTATGGCCCTGTCTTTTAATTTTAAGCACATACTATATTTCTCGAACTATTCTGTTTACTTTTACTCTAATTTCCTCGAGATTATTCTAGTTGCTGCTCATACATTCAGACTACATTAAAGGATTTGGACCCTCGAGATTATTCTAGTTGTTTTGATTCCTCTCCATGTTGTAGCCTTTTTCTAAGCTTAGGTATAATTTTTGGTTCAACATGAAGTCATTTCCCTTCAATTTTGAGCTTTGCGTTGTGTAAATTGTGTATATATGTATATATGCATAAATTAATCTAAGCATGATCCTTGATTTAGATAGTTTGATCCGAAGGATTTACACGTGGGCAAGCGTGATGAGTGTTTCTACTTTATTAACCAACCTCTCAGATTAGCCCTTATTCTATATTTCCATTGCATAAGAGGTTCATGGGCTGAAAAATGTGAGAATGATATTGGGATTTAATTTGCTGAGCACTTTTATCATAACTAGATTGAGTACTAGATGAAAAATATAGCATTAGCGTCCAAAATATGACGGAAAAAAATAGATAAATTGAAACCGGTGAAATTCTAAAACTGCAAATCAATACTTTTTAGGTATATATGTTAAGGGCAGCCTCCTAGGCAACAAAATTTGAAATTATTATCTTATAAGTTTCGAGCCAACTCTTTACTGGTTAAACCAACTTTTGTTGGCATAATTGTTTCTTCTCTATTCCAGTGTGTGCTTGTTATCAGAGCTTCATGATGGTTATGAAGGACAAACAACCTTAAGAGGTTTTCGTCCTAACAGCTAGAAAGATTAAATCATCAAGGAACAATTAGATGAAGCAATCAAAAAACTAAAATATATTCTTGAGCTTATCCTTCTTTCACTTGATGGTTGTTCCTTTTTCTTTTTCTTTTTTTTTGAACAATACAGTTATTCATTACCAACTTAGCAGCAGCCACGCATTACTACACGCAAGTACTTTGTGCTATAAATTAATAAATTTTGACCGTAAAAAGGTCAAACCATTCCACATTCTTACTACAAACACGCTTTTAATTGGATCGTAATGGTTCTTCAGATCTTACAAAACCACGAGGGGAATTAACAAGTAGTTGCTTTCTTAAACCTAACCTAAGCATTCTAGTTAGGTTTTTAATATAATCTTGTGTCAAAAAGCAATGTTTGATATGCATCGTCATCATTGCTGGTTAAAAGAAAACGTATGGTCATTCTAATTAGGTTTTTAATGCAATCCTGTCTTAGTTTTGAACATGATTACGCCTTTTAATCCTAAATATAAGATATAATTAATTTTTTTAGAGATTAAGGAAGTTAATTAAATTACTTTAAAATATTTATATTTTTATTTTTTGAAATAATAATTAGGAAGATCAGAATTTATCTGGAAATGGATCGAATGGCACAAATTCACACATTACATATTTAGCTTGCTTTCCTTGAACGCTAGGGAGACTGGCCAACCTATATCGTACTAGTATGAGATTTCAAATATCAAGCCAGCTACCCTCCCAAATTACGTGAATTTACTGAATTCTTATTCTTAATTATTAAACAATCTCAACTGAATTTCAAATATCAAGCCAGCTACCCTCCCAAATTCCTTTGAGGGAGAAACACTTGAGTTTGACCTATCATCGTGCCGTAAGCACAATAGTGGAAGAGTTATTTGCATCAACCACATGGCCTCCCAGGTGTCCAAAAGAAACTCTTTAGAGCCCGTTTGGTACGACTGCATTGCATGCCTGCAATGGCAATCATGATTGCATTACCTAGAGAAGAGTGTTTGGTTGCTCTTTAGCATGGTAATAGGGTTTACCATGGCAATGACGATTACCAAAAAATTGGTAATCCACATTCATACCTCCCCCCTATGAATCCTCATTACCATCCTATTGCATGGTCTAAAAAGTCTAATTTACCCTTTAGTTTTCCTTATCTTTATTTCACTTATCTTATTTCACTTGTCGTATCACGTCACAACTGCCACCGCCACAACCTCTTCCTCTTCCACCGCCGTCACCTCCACCTTCTGCCGCCACCACTACCTCTTCCACCGCCGTCACCTCCACCCGCTGCCACCCCCGGCCCAGCCACCGGCCCACCGCCACCGTGGCCACCTCCCCCTCTGCCGCCGCCGCCCTCACCCCCGCTGCCCGTCGCCGCCGCCGCCACCACCTCCTCCTCCACGGCCACCGGCCCACCACCTCTTCCAACCCCACCGCCCACCGCCACCACCACCTCCTCCTCCGTTGCTACCCTCACCCCCGCTGCCGCCACCACCACCACCACCTCCTCCACCCCCGTTGCCTACCGTCGCCTCCTCCGCCGCCACCGGCCCACCGCCCACCCCCACCACCGCCACCACCACCCTCGCTGCTACCACCACCATCACCTCTTCAGCCGCCGTCGGCGACGGCCCACCACCCATTGCCACCAGCACCACCTCCTCCTCCACCCCCACTGCCCACTATCACCACCACCACCTCCTCCTCCCCCGCCACCCCCATCATTGCCACCACCACTACCTCCTCCTCCTCCATCTCCTCCATCATCGGCTTGTAACTATTTTTTCTACAAAGATTATATCAAGGGGTAAAATGGACTTTGTGTAATATATTAATTTTAAATAATTGTTAAAATATTAACTCATTGCATGTTGCTTAAAAATCAAACCAAACACTACCCTTGTAATTAATATTACATTGCATTACCATTGCATCGCATTGCACTGCATCGCAGAGTGTAATGGAATCGAACCAAACGGGCCCTGTTATTTCCTTTTTACGTTAAAGATTATTCTCACTTTATTGTCAAATCAAAAGTTACTTTATATTATCCTCTTCCATAAAATATATATGTTGGAATAAAATGTTAAAAAGTTTTTTTTTTGAATTTTTAAGTTTATAAAAATGTATATTCTCAAAATTTACGATATCTTATAAGAATATAAAATCCAACAAATAAGATGTAATAGGTCGCCTATTTTATATTTAAATGATTTTCTTAAAAAAGGTGCGGGCGCACATATATAATATGAAAAAGATATCTAGTATAGGTAATCTTCCAGGCAACATAAATTTTAATTATATATACACTAATTGATTGAGGTTATACCTTTAAAATGTTTTTTAATATATTTCTATAATTGAAGAAAAGAAGAATAAGAAAACAAGTAAGGAAGTGTCATAGCACACCCAAACCCAGTAGCCAGCACACAAACGCACACACTTTCTCACCCATTCACAATTTATCAAGCATTCACTTCATTGTGAGTTTTGACCCAAAATAAATAAATGAAATGGCAAGATTAGCTTTTTTTTTAATTTTTTTTGTGATAAATAAGAGCACCCTTTTTTCAATAAAACAGTGCGTTGGGTGACTCGCTCGCGCTTGTTGGCGTTTTACTCATAAACAATCCGCAGAGTTGCAACCGTAAAACCTTGCATCGCGATAAAATAGAGATATTATATTAGTTCTTTCAAAATGGCGGAGAACATCAGCAGAGTGTAGAGTTCCAGCACTTTATATAGGCGCCCATACAACTGGTCAGCCCTTACATAAGATACCTCAGCACACATGTTTTACGCTCAGCTTCTCGACTGTAAATAACAAGTGCGGCACAACCCGCCTGGCCATGTCGGGGTAAGAGCCAATGCTTTGTCCCACTCTCACGCAGTGAGAACCCCCGATCATGGACTGATTAGTCGCATCTTTACCATGCTCTGATACCATCCTGATATCACTGATACCACACTAATATCATCTCTAGGTGCACCAGTACCACCAATATTGCCATCTAGGTACTAAAATCAACTCTGAGTGCCCTAATACCCCTATTACTTGATACCGTTGGTATCCTCCTGATACCAGTAGTACCTTCCTCAGATTGGTATTACACCACTTGCTGCTGGTACTCACTATTTCTCAGAGTTGATTCACAAATCGGGAATATGCACTCCATGGGTGTCTTCTATCAGTGCATATATATTCTCTTGATTAGCTTCTGATGAAGCATGCAACACTACCTTGGCTTTTGATATGATATTGTAATAAGGACATTTTAAAAGTTGATTAGTTAGTTGATTAGACAAGCGGCACTAAACCATTAGTGGCACTAGCCGTTTAAGAACGACATTAATAACTATTGAACCCTGTTTTAATGTCCTACTTTAATAAGCCTCTACTACCTATATATATGGCAGGGCATTCTCATTGTTTTCATTTTGCATGGCTAATAAAATTGCACTATTCAGATCACTCTACTCTCTCTCTATCTCCCTCTACTCTCCTCTTCTTCTTCCTATCAACTCTCTAATTTTCTTCTCTTCTACGCTAATTCTCAATTCTATAAACATTCATATTTCAATTAGATATCAGCTTTACCCTTCATACTATATATACTACATACCTTTTTATGTTTGTATGCTTCGAATTAGTAGGGAATTCATTCAAAATGTTCTGAATTGTTGCTATGTGTTATCTTGACTAGCTTCTGGTATAAAGCATGCAACACTACCTTGGCTTTACCATTCAGACTATGTATACTGTATGCCATTTTATGTTTGTATGCTTGGAAGGAATTCATTTAGAAAGTTAAGCTCGATTGATAACTTTGCTCTTGACTTTGGAACACAAAAAATTTGTGTCTTTTTGCTACAATCCCTGAAAGCTTCTTCGTATTATACTTTGTGCAGGTGGATATGGAGGGGCTAATGTCACGGGATCCATTTCCGTTGAGTGTGATAGTGATGAGAGATTTGCTGCAGCTGCTGCAAAGCAGCCTAGATGTCAACACAAAGTAGAAAATCATCTGGCTCACATACATAGCGTCGAGGATTGACGTTGCTCATCCAAAAATAGGCTTGATTCTATTATCAAACGTTACCTGATGCGATTACAAGAGGACTGCAGCATTCCTCTACCTTGGAACAGCATTTCAAGGATCAAAGTCCGCATACTGCTGCAAGCATTCGAGTCCGTCTTGGGCTCGATGAGATGATCACCTTATATCACGGATATCTGACTTTCTTCAGTTAATATTAGAACAAAGAAAAATATGTAGAAAGAAAAACTTGCTCTAATGAGGTTGGTTTTACAACACAACAATATTGCTACCCTCAAAGACCCAACGAACACCAATTCAAAATGAAAAATAAAGTGGAAGTTTTTTATATATAATTTTTGGCCAATAAGTATAAGTATACCAAAATGGGAGTTTTATTAATTAGGGGCATATTAATTAAACAACTGTTGATACTTATATTTACATTTTCTCTTTCTTACTTGCCCGTTATATATAAGGGCATACTTAAAAAACATACTTATTATTTTTAATTGATTTTAACAGCACAATTTGATTATCTAGCTCTTATAAATAGGACCGGAGTAGTATCTCTTACTACTAATTTATATACATATTAATGACCTAGATAACTCATTTATATACATATTAATGAAAAATGAGTCAAATTAGTCCAAATAAGTCAATGTGGGTCGGTCTCAGACCCATGTTCAAGTTGATGTGGATGGTATCAGACCAAGGTTCAAATCAATGTGGTATCAGAGTTAGGTCTAGGTTGATATGGATGGTATCAGACGCAGGTTTAGGTTAATGTGGGTCTGTATCAGACCCAGTGTTTTTATACCAATCAGGTAATATTTCAACACCTCTAATACCAATCTATAACATTCGAACGCCTTTGAAATCACTCAAGCAATATTCCAACGCCTTGCTCTTTAATACCAATCAGATAACACTCTAATGCGCCCTGCTCTCTGATACCAATTAGGTAACCAATAATCTAATATTCCAACGACTCTTATACAAATCCGTAACATTCCAACACCTTTCTCTCTAATACCAATAAGTAATAACTTTCTAATACCTCTAATAACTTTAGCAATGTCAGCCACCTCAAACTCAGGGTGTCTCTAGAATTCGGTTCGCCTTCCCTTGTATTATCCTAAGTTTGTAATTGGGTTCCTAACAGTTTCACTATTTGATCATTATATATTCTTATATTTTATTATATTTATAGGCTCAAAGTGATTTGATTCATCAAGCTTAATAATTTGTATTTGTATGTGTATATTGGTTGTGGTTTGATGCATTAACATGAATAATTATCGTGTGTAGGAAAATGTGGAACATTTTATGTCGATGGACCCGTATCTATTTAGTATGGTAGTAATGAGAATGGTATCAAACACATGTTCTAAACTTGGCACTAGATTCTGGTTCAACACCAAATTCCGATTTAAAGGTGGCTATTCTCCGACTCAAAGTGGCTTGACCTAGAAAGCGGCTTTGTCACTCCGAACCATTTCCACCTCTTGGAAATGTTCCGAATGGCCGGACCGACCGGTCTGGTCCGGCTTTAACAACATTGGTTGTGACCCAAAGAAATAAATGAAACGACAAGATCAGCTTTTTTTTTGTGATAAATAAGATCAACCTTTTTTCAATAAAACGATGCGTTGGTGACTCTCGCGCTTATTGGCGTTTTGCTCTTAAATAATCCATAGAGTTGCAACTGAAATACGTTGCATCACGATAAAATAGGAATATTATATTCGTTCTTTCAAAATGGCTGAGAACATCAATAGCGAAGGTAACAATGATCATCCTTCTCATGCCGTTGCTGCTGATATCTTCGAGGTTGCTACTCAGCTTCTGGCACAAGCTAGATTCGACGACACATTTTGTCTCATTCTTAATATTAATAACGCCGCAAATGCCACTTGGCTTTACGCTCAGGTTTTGTCAAGCTCCTTTGCAAGTGTGAAGGAAATTTTTAAGATTCCGAATTGGAGTCTTCTCGAGCAAGAGACATTATATTCAAATTCAAATTTCTGAGATTAAGTATAGCTGAATCTTCCCAAACAAGAGACATTATATTCAAGTTCCAATTTTTGAGATTATGTATAGCTGAATCTTCTCAATCAAGAGACATTATAATGCTCCAAAAAATGCATTAAAAATCCCAAATTAATCATTAAAAATCATTTAAAAATATGGTTCAATCAACACTGCTTCTTCAA
Organism: Inga laurina; assembly: GCA_963855925.1. Taxonomy (NCBI): domain Eukaryota; kingdom Viridiplantae; phylum Streptophyta; class Magnoliopsida; order Fabales; family Fabaceae; genus Inga; species Inga laurina. Next base: position 15,239,663 of record OY979704.1, on the reverse strand, counting down.
CTCAAGATCGATGAAGTCTGAGACTTGCTCTACTCAGGTTCAGGTTGATGTGGGTCGGTTTCAGACCCATGTTCGAGTTGATGTGGATGGCATCAGACCAAGGTTCATGTCGATGTGGTATCAGAGTTAGGTCTAGGTTGATATTGATGGTATCAGACGCAGGTTCAGGTCAATGTGGGTCGGTATCAAACCCAGTTTTTTGGTACCAATCTGTAATATTCCAACACCTCTAATACCAATATATAACATTCGAACGCCTTTGAAGTCACTCAAGTAATATTCCAACGCCTTGCTCTTTGATACCAAGCAAGTAACACTTTTGGCTCCTCCAAAACTGCTTTCGGCTTTGATACCAAACTGTCACATCCTTATCTTATTTTCACCTTTTTCTGAATATTTACGGAAAACGATACGCAGTTCAGTGGGTAACAAAGAAATAGCTTTACGTCTTGACTTTGGAACTTAAAAAAGTTGTGTCTTTTTGCTACAATCCATGAAAGCTTCTTCGTATTTCTTTGTGCAAGTGGATATGGAGAGGCTAATGTCGCGGGATCCATTTCCGTTGAGTGTGACAGTGATGAGAGATTTGCTGCAGCTGTTGCAAAGCAGCCTGGATGTCAACAATGAGCAGAAAATTATCTGCTCACGTACATAGCGTCGAGGATCGATGTTGCTTATACAAAGACAGGCCTGATTATTAGATGTTACCTTATGCGATTAAAGGAGGACTGCAGCATTCTTCAACCTTGGAACAACGTTTCAAGGATCAAAGTTTGCGTGCTGCTGCAGGTACTCAAGTCCGTCTTGAGCTCGATGAGGTGATCATCTTATATCACGGATATCTGACTTTCTTGAGTTAATATTAGAACAAAGAAAAATATGTAGAAAGAAAAAGTTGCTCTAATAAGGTTGGTTTTACAACACAACAATACTGCTACCCTTAAAGACCCAACAAACACCAATTCAAAATGAAAAATAAAGTGGAAGTTTTTTATATATAGATTTTGGCCAATAAGTATAAGTATACCAAAATGGGATTTTAATTAATTAGGGGCATCAAATAAAATTATCTCCAATAAAAGGATATTTTTAAATAGCAAATAAAAATTATTCTTCATAAAAATAAATAAGCAAAATCAAAGACAGAAGGTTTTCCCTGCTTTTAGAGGACCAATAAAATCTTATAATTAAAACACTTTCTAATAACAATTAGAGTGAGTAGTAACATTTTAGAAAAATTGATTAAAAGTACACATTTAAAACTTTTATTGACTAAAAAAACCAGAATTTAAGTGGGTGCAACTTTTTTTAGCCGCTTGTAACACATCTTCAGCTATACAAATAACTCTAGTTTTAAAGACTTTTCAGCACACAGTTAAAGATAGGTTGATGAGTTGTAACTTGGGAGAATTACACTTAAGGTCCTAAAAAAGAAAACAAATGAAGAAATGGTCCCTGGAGATTAGAAGTTGTTAATACAGGCTCCTAGAGTTATTAACGAGTTATCAATATAAGCTCTTGGAGTTATTAATGGGACCATTTTTTCATTTTACAATCTTCAGGGATCATTTCTTCATTACTCTTCTTCTTTAGGACCTGAGTGTAATTCTTCCTTATAACTTTGGTCAATAAACTTCTCAAACATATTTTAACCAATTTTCCCCAATTTTTTTTTTTTTAGATGTGAAAAAAGATAATGTTGTCTGTTTTTGAGGCCTTGGCCGAAAGGGTCCGCGACTCATGACTAGCAAATGCAATACTAGGACGTGTACAGAGCCCATTCACAGAACAGAATAACTACGCGCCAAGCGATGAATGAATGAATGAATGAATTTGCCTAACAATTAGGTACCAAGAAGAAGATTCAATTCCATGGTCAAAAAAAAAGAAGAAGATTCAATTCCAAACCACGTGGTCCCGCCATGTCACCAAATTCAAGATCCCGTCCTTTATTTCTCCCAAAAATGAACAAACTTGATCAACAACAACAATCCAACGTCTGTTTTTGAATCTTTGGTTTTTTTTTTCCCTCACAAATCTTGGACCTCACAAATTTTGCCGCCTCCACGTTCACACATACACACTCGCCTATCCCCACCATTTTTCCCTGCGCATTTTCTCTTTTCTTGTGTGGGGTCTTTTCACTAACACTTCGTGTGCCTTTTTTGAGTTCTTGCCAATTCTCGGATCCTTGGGTTGGATTTCTTCTGTGCGTATCTCTTATAATCTGTTTTGAGTTGAAATCATCGTTGTGCTGAGTTTAATCCCTGGATTAATTTGAGATTGTGAAGAGGAAAACAAGATGATGGGTGCTTTATCTGTTGTGGGGGGTTCGTCGGTGATGGACTTGCAGACTTCGCCATGTTTGTGTGTGGATGCTTTGCCTACGACGAGTGTGAATCTCAAGAGTGGAGACGTTTTTTTTTGGAGGAATTCAATAGGGAAGAAGCTGATAGTGAAAAGTGGGACCATGGATTTGAGAAGCTCCTTCATTGGTCCTGGGCGAGAGTGGCGGCTCAGTGTTACTAGAAGTTCTAAGAAGCAGCGCAAGGATCGGAAATTGGCCATTGTCAATGAGCTTGGTGGGCAATATGAGGACACTTTTGGTGATGTTAAGGCGGTAATATGTTTTGGTTCCTGTTGATAACTCTGAATTATGGACCCTTTTAGTAAGAAAATCTGAGAGAAATTTACGTTTTTAATCTTTTATTATGGTCAATTCACTTCACCTTTAGGATTGTTGTGTTATATTCTTGCTGAAGTCTTGGGGCTTCATTATGGTCTCTGCTTATAACTTGTTCGTATTGGTGTTAGGATAACCAGAGCATTTAAGTTGCCCCTCCAAGTTTTAAAAAGATTTTGGTAGTTTTATGAATACATTACTTACCGTCTGTTGCAAGCAGAGACAGGAACAGATGCTCTTGAAAGTTTAAAAAGGTGTTTGGATATTAGGCACACAAGACACAACATGCATTAAAAAGATCAATTAAGTAATAAACGTGACAGTTTCCGGTGTTTCTTGAGTCAATTTACATCTCATAAACTTTAGCCTTTGCTGGATTCATCATAACATTTTCTCAAAATATAATGTTACCGTAACATTGTCCTGATATATTATCAGACACAACTTAGGGCACCCATTGCAAGTAGAGTTAAATTTTCATAAACAATAATGCAATTCTTAAGACATAATAAAACTATAGAAGGAGAGAGAAAGGGTTTTCAGAGAAATTGGGGTCTTTCCATGATATCCTGTGTCTCACATTCAAGAACTGTCAAAATTTGGGCACTTGGCAAGGATCTAAAGTAAGACAGCTTTAATAAGAGAAGGCAGAATGCAATTGGTCCAAGTCACAAGGAATAAAATTGCAATATACCCATTTTGATATTTGTAATCAAACTGATGCCATTTTTGGATACAGCAAATACTCAACTATTTCACTTACAAGGCTGTGAGGACTGTTCTACAGCAACTGTATGAGATGAATCCACCCAAATACAGGTGGTTCTACAAGTAAGTACAATCTCTATCTATAGCTAGGTTGCTTCCATAGAAACCTTCATGACCTTGTATTATTTTTTGGGCAGAGCCAAGATTATATAAGGGGGACCAAAACTAAAGGCATCAAAACAAGTTTGCTTAAATTTTGGAGAATCCGAAAATGTATAAAAACTTGAGGTCATGGCCCCCGCCAATTTCCCTTTCACTCCGCCACTTCTATATTAGTTTGAAAACTGTGCTTGCTATTCAATAACAAGACTGCGTCTCTAAATTGCTGACTTCAGCCAAACTTAGCAACTTGATCAGCAGTAACTTGCATAAAAGAAGAGATTGCTGATGATTTTTATTTACTGAATGCATACTTCCTGAACTCATTTAACCTTTTTAGGTCAAAAGTTGTTTACAATCAGTGGTCTCTTACGCAATCAGTATATTATTTATTAGATTTAAATCAAGAACAGGTTGATTAGGAAGGTCTCCATAATAAGATTCTTAATCCCCTTCATGGTTGAGTCAATCTGTCCACAAATCAGCTTAGGTCAAGCACCTCTGTGGAACGTCTCAATTTTTGTTTTGCATCTTCCTAATTTTTGCAATTTCATTGTAAAGGTAGTTAAATGTTAGTTATTTTTTCATGTTGGCAGTTTTCTTGTATCAAACAAGCCAGAAGATGGGAAACTTTTCCTCCGAACCCTTGGGAAGGTAAAAATCTTTAATATCCTGTTAAGTATTTCATTGAGGAGAAGTTTCAGAAAATTGTTGTTTTATGGCCCTTTCTTTTAATTTTAAGTACATTCTATATTTCTCGAACCATTCTGTTTACTTTCACTCTAATTTGCCTCGAGATTATTCTAGCTGCTGCTCATACATTCAGACTACATTAAAGGATTTGGACCCTGGACGCTACTGTGTTATACTTGGTGGTTTCTGTTCATACATCCGTAGAGTTAAACAAAAAAGGTTATTTACTTGACAATTATACCCCTCATTTGATAGGAGCATCAAGAACTTGCAGAGAGAGTGATGGTAACGCGGCTTCATCTTTATGGTAAATGGGTCAAGGTAATGGAAATCCAAAAGATGATTGATTTCATTGGCATTCAAAAGTAAAGCTTTTAGGAATGAATAGGTGATGTAAGTAAATATTTATTGTTTATAACATTTTTTCCCAATTCATCATCATGCAGAAATGTAATCATGCTGAGATATACCAAGAAATCTCTGATGAGAACTTGGAGTTGATGAGGGAAAGGCTCATGGAGACTGTGATATGGCCGTCAGATGACACAAACACAGAAAAAATTGGCTGATAAAATATCGCCTTTTGTTTTGATTCCTCTCCATGTTGTAGCCTTTTTCTAAGCTTAGGTATAATTTTTGGTTCAACATGAAGTCATTTCCCTTCAATTTTGAGCTTTGCGTTGTGTAAATTGTGTATATATGTATATATGCATAAATTAATCTAAGCATGATCCTTGATTTAGTTTGATCCGAAGGATTTACAAGTGGGCAAGCGTGAAGAGTGTTTCTACTTCATTAACCAACCTCTCAGATTAGCCCTTATTCTATATTTCCATTGCATAAGAGGTTCATGGACTGAAAAATGTGAGAATGATATTGGGATTTCATTTACTGTGCACTTTTATCACAAGTAGATTGAGACAATAAATTAGATGGGAAAGATAGCATTAGCGTCCAAAAAAAAATGACGGAAAAAAAAAAAGAGATAAATTGAAACGATACTTTTTAGGTATATATGTTAAGCGCATCCTCCAATGTATGTTTGTTATTAGAGCTTCATGGTTATGAAGGACAAACAAGCTTAAGAGGATTTCGTCCTAATAGCTAGAACGATTAAATCATCAAGGAACAATTATATGAAGCAATCAAATAACTGATATATATTCTTGAGCTTATCCTTCTTTCACTTGACGGTTGTTCTTTTCTTTTTTTTTTTAACAATGCAGTTGTTTAATTTGTTCAATACCCACTTAGCAGCAGTCATGCATTACTATGCGCCATTGAACAAAAACTCAGACGGGATCGGCCGGTTCAACCGGGAACCGGTTTACAATCCGGTCCGATCTGACCATTAAACTGGCTAAAACCGGTGAAACCAGTTGGACCGTTTTTTTTTTTTTTTTTTTGCTATTTTTTAGGGGAAAATGGAAAATTGAAGACTAAAATGAAGAGAAAAGTAAGTAAAGAAAGAACAAATCTAAAAAAAATGAAGAAGATAATGAAAAAAAATTATTTAAAAGGATATAATAATTATAGGAAAAGAAATATTATTACATAAGTATAAGTATTATAACTAATACTAATAAATTTTAAGTATTTTTTTTCTAAAAATCTTCATTTTTATCTATAGAAATTTAAAAGTATATTAATATATATTGTCACTAATAAATTATAATATTTTAATTTGACCAATTCAACTACTGATTAGCCTCTGGTTGACTCATTAACCTTTAAACTTGCACCATGACCAGTTCATTGCCCGATCCGATTTTTTGTTCCTTACTACACGCAAGTACTTTGTGTTATAAATTAATAAATTTTGATAGTAAAAAGTTCAAACCATTCGACGTTCTTACCACAAACTCGCTTTTAATTGGATCGTAATGGTTCTTTAGATCTCACAAAACCACGAGGGGAATTAACAAGTAGTTGCTTTGTTAAACGTAACCTAAGCATTCTAGTTAGGTTTTTAATATAATCCTGTGTCATAAAACAATGTTTGGTATGCATCGTCATTGCTAGTTAAAAGAAAACGTATGGTCATCCTAATTAAGTTTTTAATGTAATCCTGTCTTAGTTTTGAACATGATTATTTCTTAAGAATGAAGACATTTTTTAAAAACGTCAAATGAACCTTATAAAAAGGACAGTAAAAACTTGGCCTGATGTAGAAACGTAGATTGTGTAAATGAGATACTTTATTATGTAATATTAACGCTCAGGATTTAAGTTATGGAGCTGATAAAAAAAGAAGAAGAAGCTAGAGTTGTAAATAAAATACGGACACAGAATCACGTATACATTCTAGCCTCGTTCAAAACTTCAGAAAAACCTTGTCAGAATGATGACAATCCCAAGTTATTTTTTTAAAAATTATGGAGCTCTTTATTATACTAGGTCATGAAAGACTTCAAGCGCCAAACTTTTCATTGAAAAACCAACATTGTCATTGTGGTTACTGACTTTTAATTGAATTAAAGCTATATTGATGGCAATAAACTTGAGTCAGACCTAGATTGATAGTAATAAATTTTCAAGGATTCAATTGATGGAAAAAGTATCTTTCAAGGACTATTTAAATGGTTCATTGATAAAATCAGGACAAGTAAGGGGGAGGCACTGCAAATTATGAACACAGAAAGGGTTGAACTAAAATATGAACATAGAATTGCTTCCAATAGAAGGATGCTCATGCTTTTTTGGGGTAAAAAAGAAAAGAAGCGCCTTTGAAGCATAGAATCAAAAAGCAGTTGAATCATGTATGATCGGAGATCAAGAAATTCATGACCCAGAAAAGAAAGCAGGGCAAGAATGACTATCAGAAAGTGAAAAAGATAGAAACACCCTCAGTTGCTATCCTTTGACATTGCTGAATCAGAATCCCACTATTTGTCAGAAAGATAGAAGCTAAGTTCTAAATTTGACATATACCACTAATATGGTACAACACTGAAGCCGGTAACCCTATTTCGATCAACTGACTCACAACAAGTAATGCAAAATGCATAGAAAAATGGAATGAGACTTTGAGGGTAACCTGATCAGGAGTGCTTACAAAATTGAAAAACTCTCGCACTGCTCTGACTGGCTAAAAAGGGAAGATAAAGCGATCACCTGTAACAGGAAACAAAGAAAGCACAGCAATTTGACTCGTTAAAACAGCAATAAGATATAATAAAGAAAATTGAACAAAAACATACAATTGAAATGCATTATTAGGCGTCATCCTAGCATACAAAGCTAAAATGAAAGATTAATCGAAGACAAAACGAATAGTTGAAACTGAACAAACAAACATAGAATCTCAACCAGATTCCCAGAATGAATTTGTCAGCTCATCGCTTAAAATTTGATTAGGCTCTCGGTAAAGCATTGAACTACAACCAACCTACCACCATAGTTTATTCTATATATTTACCATTGAAAGACCAAAGTTTCAAATCCATGTATAAAAGGTCAGTTGTGACCCTCATGAAAAGGACAATAAACAGAAAGGAACTTCTATGATATCCAGTAAATAAGTCATTAAAGGACGCCCATAAGCATACCATATTGTAAGCTGAAGCACGAAGGCTGAATGCCTTACATAGAAGGTGTGAATACAAGGAACAAAATAAAGTTTCTATCAATATTTCTCTTCTTTGCCTGCACTTGAGGGCTTAGAGAGGAGGATACGTGAATACATTCAGCTTTCACCAAAAGTTAGAAGCTGTCCAAGTGCAATTCTTGCACGAAGCTGCATTAGAAGAATAAAATTGGTAAAACTATTAAAAAATTATCAGACTAAGCCATTTTGTGATGAAATTTAAAAGACCTTCACATCCATGCATGGATCATTGACCATCTTCTTTATTTGAGGAACTATACCAAAATTACGCAGTTTTACAACCCGGTCATATGCTCCAGAACTTGTTGGATTAGTGAGATTTACTATGACCCAAACAGCTGCTGTGCATAAGCGACTGTCACTACTCTGCAAACACTGGTTGAAGAATGATTTAGATCCGTCCTCTGCCTCAGGAAATACTTGTTGCATAACAGCTTCCTTGTGAAATTCATTTCCACTGGCAATATTGCAGAGCACATACATCCCCTACATGGAAAATAAAACCACGGACATAATTATTAGATTGATGAAGAAAATAACAAAATACTCACTCTTTTCCTTACATTTTGATTGTATCTTTTGTTATTTACATCATCGACCAAAACAAAATCAGGTGTCCACAAATATCCTTCCCCAAAAAAAAACAAGAAGAAATATATTTTGACAGCCTTTTATCCCTCCCTTCCAGATTTCCTAGGGTATTCTTATTAGGCGGCTTTAGATGATGGAGGGCTTTGATAATGTTGACTTTGTATTTTATGTATATCACCATATGTATAACATAATTTTGTTTTCGAAAGCATTGTAAGGTACATATGGTACAAGTTAGTAGAAAATTTCTACAATTTGCCCTGTAAGGTATTGACAATTAAGAATGGCTCCAAGAATTCATATCAGAAATAACAAGGGAAAGCTCCATTATACTAGTAGAGCATGACAATCTACCTTGTTAGTTATCAACCTATGAAACAATAATTGGTTTCAAAAGTTATTCCTAACCTGGATCCCAATTTCAGCTTTTGAAGATTCCCGCAGTCGCCTTCCAACAGCATCAAATATGATACCATTTTCAGCAAAAGCATATCCAATAAAGTCTATATGTCCATCAACCAAATTGCGAACAAGGGCTAGAGTTTGTTCTTGAACAGAAGACTCAGGATCTGTGGAGTGTACCCAATCAAGGACAAACTTTATCAGGCCCAATGATAATAAAAAGGACATATTTCTTGGAAGATACCAATTAATCCCCCCCCCCAAAAAAAAACTGAACTGTCAATGGGAATCATTACCATGGATAAGGTTAGCTATTGAAGATGCTGTCAACTCCATAAAGACTGCTTCTATACATGTCTTCTCCGCATGAAATACCATGTTCCTCAAGGCCCATACGGCATTCAACCTTAATGATGAATCCATAGACTTTGTCAATTGGACAAGCTCTTTAATGCCTCCACATTGTATGAATACTGAAATGCCAGGTGTAATGCCAGCCACTATGTTGCTGATAGCACCAAGGGCTGCAACCTGGAAAACAACAAAGCAAAAGGTATGCTCAACTAGATCTCAATAAACTCAGATAATATCTGTTTCACTGTGGCAAAAAACTACAAATTTCTTTTTTTGGGTGGGGCGGGGGGTAGCCAAATGACCATAACTTTGGTATAAAACCTTTAAACATTGTTGGAAATGATTTTCCTAGACAATGGTGGTAAGTTTTTAATGATAGTAAACAATCAAAATAACAAGAGTGACCCTTACGAACATCATCTAATGCAAGAAATATTGCAATTCTCAATAGTTTGAGTTTGTTTGGAAATTTAATTATGATACTTGTAAAGCATCTTCTATTATTTACTTCCAATTTAAAGAAAATCAGAATTTTTAGACATCAAAGATGTTAAGAGTCAATCTCAAGCATTCAGAATATCCTTCAGTTTTTAGTATGATTGACACAGAGATATATATATATATATATTTTGGCACCTTTTGGCGCATGAAATCAACAACCACTCATTTTAAGTCAAGGGGCGATATAGATACAATAACAAACTTACCTGGACAGAAGAAGACAAATCAGACAGAAGCCAAATCAAAGGAATCACGGTGCTTTCATTCATAAAATGTCCTGCACTCAAATTCTGAATCACATTTTATACATGTTAATTACAAATAAGATTTGAAAAATCCAAGTAAAATACATGGTTTCAGGTTGCATACCTTGATTGAGCGAGAGCTGTTTCTTAAGCAAATGCAAGCTGCTTTGCGTACGTTGGTATTATCATGAACTAGGGCATCAACAACTACGCTCAATGCCTGTGTGTTCACAAACATGTGTTAGAAGTTGAAAACTTTGCATCTGAATTAAAAGTATAGCTATGGTAATTCAAAAGCCTCATTAGTTATCGCATTTACAGCTTGCCATTATGAATTGACAAAAACAAAAAATTGAGTTTAGTTATCTACCAGAAGAAACATATTTCTGCATTGATTCAACGTGTTGAAAATTTATATAATATGAAACAGTGATAACAAAAATTGCTGAACTTGTTCATCACTGCCTCTATATGGTTAAATTCAGCACCACAAATCCATCACAAAATCTCACCAATGCAGTTCTCAGGGTCAGGGGTGCAAAATTTCAACATTTACAAATTACAACATGGTTCAGGTACAATTAAAACAGAGGATACAGAGTAATTAGATGAGTGGTAGTAAAAGTTGTTCTCAATATAAGTTGTTTCTGAAGAAATACTTTTACAGATCAAACTATTAAGAAATAATACACTTAACATTGAAGCAACAGATAAACAATCGGTGCAAGTGTTGATGAGCCTGTTGACACTAAAAAAACTTATTTATTCTAACCTTAAAATTCAATATAAACATACTAGAAAGAAATATAAATTTTGGACAATATTAAGTGGTTACAATAATTGATTTTTCCTATTTAATCTAAACCCAGTGATAATCCTGCAAGCAATTCTAAGAAACCACTTAACTAAGTGAGTCGGTCAAACTATAGCTGTCCCATACAATGCAGGGACACACACACACGCTCTCTCTTTGGGATGCAGACAAACATATTGATGACCAGACAGAGACCAAGACATATGGTTGGCACAGAAATTGAGATAGATTATGTTCACATTCCAACATGGCAAAATGCAATAGGAAAAGGAGACAAAAGGGACGAGAAAACTACATAATAACATTCTGAAAACAAAGCTACTTGCTAATCTGTTGGTTCATGGGTTCTCAAATCAATTTCTTGCCCATTATATATCATATTATCTCCAATCAGCAATCATGTATCTCCTGTTACCTTAAATCCTCAACTACACATATGCTCGACCTTTCATAAGATGCATAAAAATTACAAGAAATTAAGACTCATGCTGAAACATGAAGACTTGCCATAGAGATGACTGGATGGAGTTTTTATAAGTAATTTTCATCTCTAAGAATTTCTCACCAACGAAAAAAATGCATACATATATGTGTGTGTGTGGAGGAAAAAAAATCATGGTCAGATGCAGCAAATATATGAGACTTATAATTGTTTTGGTAAATAGTCTTCAGGAAACAACAGACCTGCAATGTAAGAAACCTGGACCGGCAGCACTCCAATTTTGAGCAAAGATCAGCCAAGGCAAGAAATATCCCTTCAAGGCGTTTGGAATTTAAAGAAGATTTTTGCAAGTGGCAATAGAACTTATCAATAGCATTTGCCTCAAATGCTATCTTATGTAGATCTTCCTTCTCTGCAGTTAAACTAGAGAAAGCCAAGGAAGCTTCATCTCCAACTTGACCAGGATCATCAAGGAGCTCAAGCAAAATATGCACCAATTTCGTCTTAATTCCTAAATCTTGAAGATGGCAAGAAGAATTCTTAACACAAATCAAGCACAAGCAGGCAAGTAACCTTGTCCGAGAATATCTATCCTTAGTCAGCTCAATAATGGAGCTAAGAGCTCTTCCGCTATGAATGTCCATAAATTTAGAGACAGCTTCTGGATTGCTTTTAAGAACTGCAGCTAGGGACTCTAAACTAGCATCTCGCTGACTGAGAGAACCATCAAGAAGGCTAATAATTTTCTCCAAAACACCAGCAGAGCACAAAATATTTTGCTCTTCACTAGTCTCACAGGAATGAATGACAATGCTTGCACCTAGCACTGTGAGATTTTCGTTCTCATTTTTCAATAGGGAAAGAAGAAACTCCCTGTTTGCCTCTAGAAAAAAATCATATTTCGGAGCTAGTTTTGATTGATAAACCATTCGTAGAGAACGTGCAGTGGCATCCACAACCTGAAACAAAGACGAAATGGCCTGTCATATTGCATTAAAAAACAATATGCAGTTGAAATCAGGAATAGAGACGTTACACATAGTAGACAGTAATATAATATCAAGGATCAAGGCAGATATATTTTATTTTCTACCTAAAAACCTCGTTAGAGGGAAACTAATAAACTCAATTTCTTCCTCAGTCTGCTTGCCCTAGTCTCCACCTTATTATAAAGCAAGGAATATAAGTAGTTTTTGCTGTTGCACACTACCATGTATTTGAATATATTGAAAGGTATTCATCTTAGAAATACAAAGCAATCATCATTTGAAAGAATTGATTCCTGTGAAGAGCAGTTCATATTACAATTGAATTGTAAAGAACGATACATACGGTAACAACAAATACTTTTATTACGAACAAGATTTCTTAGATTGGCAGCAGAGGAAAGAGCTGGGAGGCAAAACTGTCTATTGTCAAAACCATAAGTATATCCAAAGAGGTAATTCCATATGCATTTAGCAGACGCTGTAACACAGACCCAATGATAAGGCAAGATGAAAACTTCGATTTGAAACGAAACTAAAACGCAGGTGGATTTCTTGCATTTCTAATGTCGTATGGATGCTCAAGCAATACAAACTCTTCGAACAAAGGAAACTCAACAGATTGTGGGTCAAATAATCCACATTTCCTAACATAATTCTTAAAGAATTGCTCTGATCGAAAACTAGTGATCAGCCAACCAGTTCAGAGCGTTGAAATTATATCTTAAGCACCAATCTCTAACAAACAAGAACAGAAAAGGACGGTTATGATTAATTGAATTCACCTTATCGTCGGTAGCAGAGAGGAGACTGAATAAACGAGGGAGAACGCCGGCATCAAGGACAGCACGTACGCCAGCCTCAACGCCACAGGCAAAACTACCTAGCACCGCCGCGGACTGGACAATGAGGTTGGCACCGGAATCGGAATTGGCGTCAGCTTGGGCGATAACAGAAGCAACAACGGGAACAGCACCGAGCTTGATATAGGAGAGCTTCTTGGTTCGGTTACCGATGATCTTGTTCTTTACCTCTCTGACTGCTTTGAGCTTGATTTCGCAATCATTGGAGGCGAGGCGGTCGAGGATGGGATCGGAGGTACGGGGGGAAAAGGACGGTGTGGTAGTGGAGGATGCTGAGGTGGTTGGCATCGTTACCTTTTTCGCCGGAGTCTTCGTCGCCTGTGGCGGTGGTGGAAGCTCATGCAAACCGGAGATGAAGAAGCTAGCTCCACATCCACAACCACGATGCCGGAGGGAGAGAATGGTTTTTCTTATTTTTTTTCTTGTTCGTCTTTTTTTTATTTTGTCTTTAAATTAATCTTGGCTTAGTGGGGTTTTCTTTGGAAACATTGAAATGTACGGTTATTATCAGAAGGAGCAAATGCCTGGTTATACGCGTGCAATTAGGCCCAGTGTAAGAAATACCCTTGTCTATATCTAAGTATACTAATATAAAAATTATAATAAATTTTAGTATTTATGAGAATAAATAATACTCCTACTCTACAACTTAATTTTTTTTAAAATTTCATATGTAACAGTGGTATACAAGACTCATGCTAATAGATAGAAATCATAGAATGCATTTAAAAAAAAATTCTTGACAAACAATAAAAATAGAAAAACAAAAAAAAAAGTATATCACTTCTGGTAATGAATTATTCTTTTTTTTTTTTTTTGCCGCATTATCAATTATTCTTATTCTTAACTGTTAAAGATCTTCAATGATCCCATCAATTATGTCGTGATGAAGAAAGCAATGCTGTCAAATGAGGGATGAAGTGGCAATCTGGATCTTGAATTAAAAAAATAAGAGGCAATTTGGATAGCTGACGTGGCAACTGCTAGTCAGGATTGTGGTTGCCAAGTCAGATGATTCTTGCCACATAGTTTTACACGTCAGCCAGAGATGCGAAAGATTCATTCCCCCGTGGTTGCATCTCTCAATGGTCCAACTTCCAAACCTTCAAACCTTTTTTACTTTATTTGGTAAGTAAATAAATTATTAAATGGTGTGGTTTATTTATCACTCATTTTATATTTGGTATAGATGATATTTATATTAATGATACTAGTATAAATATTGATGATAATTTTATTGATATTACTATGAATTAGACTATTTTCTTCAAATATTATATGAAGTTAAAGAACACACTTAATACTATAAATTTTATTATAAATATTTTATGTATGGATATTGATTAATATATTTTTTAAATTTTGGCCAATATTCTAAATATGTTCAAGAGAGTCATGCGTGTTATTGGTAAAAAAAATTGCTTGCGAGTTGCGACGGACTGATAGTAATGGTTGACAAAATAAAAGACTGATGTCAACAAATTTTGGCCGATAAGTAAATAGCAATGCAAAAATAAAAATAAAAAAATCATGCAAAATAGAGTAGGAGGAGGACGAAGAAACCTTCCTAGGTACAGGTAGTATAAACATGAGATCAGATAAGGATCAAACATATTATAAACCATTTATTTCTGTGACCATGACAATTTGAATGACTTGGCCTTTACTTGAGGTCTTCCCATGATGACTGCATTTCAGTATTTCACCATATCTTGTAGAGAAAATCATATTGTTTTAAAGAGTTTCATTGAAGTAATGCTTATATTCTTTCTATTTCTAAAATATACAGAATTTCCAAAAACTTACTTTAAGTTATAAGCACAGCCTGATTCTATTAAAAAGGACATCAATAAGCTTAGAAATCATGAATTGGTACAACTTCAAGAGCAATTAAAGAAAAAGTAGGGGAAGGAGTAAGAGAAATTCACAACATGAACAGTTTCATTGAACAGATAAACCAACAAACTAGGAGAAAATTTCAGGACATCATGTCGTTGCCGCCATCATCTTCATCACCTTCTCCAGTTTCATTGAACATGTACTGGCTCTGATACTCCATCAAGTACTGTGTTGATCTTTTCACATCCAAGAACAGATGGTAAACCCTATTTATATCCTCCAACTCAACTACCTTCCCTTTTCGCTTCTGGCATGCCAATGCGGCTCCTGTAATGAGATGGATAGCATACCTCAAGGATGTTTCTACGCCTATTTTGGTTAACAACTGCTTTGCACCTTCTGACATTTCCACTTCTTCCTCTTCGGTTCTAATATCGAGAATCTTGCGAATTTCATCCTCGGTGTATGGTTGAGTGGAGATGATGAGTAGGCGATCGAGTAGATCGATTGGAATGCCGTGTGGGGATTTGTAATTTGTGCCTCTGATGGTCGTGATGCCTCTGTTGGTGGCGACAACCAATATAGGAGCCATCTCGTTCTCGAGAGCCCGGTTAAGGAAGGAGAAGCACTCGATGTCAAGCATGTGCACCTCATCGATGAAAAGAACACCCGGCACAATTTCCGCCTTCCCTTCTTCTCTCCACTCTGCAACTTTTGTGTCAATTTGTTCTCTTACTTCCGCACGGATTTCACCTGTATCACCAGTGAAGAGAGCCAGAAACCCCTGTGTTCTGAAATTGAAGTAATTAAATTAGATGATAGGAAGACGCAAACCAGAGAGGCCATGACAAGCTCACTAATGGAGTTTCAAAACAGTCAATGCACGCCTTAAGGAAACTTGGGACATCATCATTAGGGGAAAAAAATGATACTGACATCATGAAGAACAGGTGCACTAAATCAAATCAGACCATAAATCATTGGCCACAAAGGACACAGCAATTCTACATTAACATTCTAATTATCAGTTGTGCTAATGCGCTAATTGAGATGTGCTTTATATGATTCTCAGAATAGTGAACTTAAAACTCGCAAGCAGAATAGACAACACCATAAAGCCATGCCAACCTAGTCCCTGAGGCACTTGTCAGTTGTTCAGACCAGATCTTGTTAAAAGTGAGAGAATATCACATTTGAGATTCAAGATCTACATACAAATTGCTGAGACTTAAGACAGAGTTAAAACTTGCTCAGCTTTTACTCTCTATCATATTGTGCATTTGATGAATGTTTGTGTAGATACTGCGGAGCTTTAGACATACCTTGCCCACAAAATTATTGTTGGATTTTTTCATTTTTTCTGTATTTATTAGTGTTATATATAAGACAGGCCAAGCAGCACCACTCTTAGAACAAACTGCCTCCTTTACACATATACAGCTGACAAAATTTCTCAAGGGCATCCCAGACTACAGGACTCACTAATTTCTACGCTAAAAACTATCCAGGGTTTTCAGGGACTAAGGAAAATTATGCCCCAGCAGCTTGCTGGTCGATCAGAAGACCATTTTTAAGTTTTGCTGGTGATAAACTTCCATTAATAGAAAATACCCCAGATTTAAAGATCCAATTCAAATCCTTGCAAAACCTATAAACTATACTCAACTACCCTAAAGAAAGGAGGTGTTGATAAGAACATGAGGAAAAGAACACACAAGTTTTGTCCAGGATGTATCCAATAAATTAGCTTTGAAGCTAAACAGGAATTATATCAGCAGTGCTTTGATCCGAGACAATATGAACTTACAATAAGTTGATTATGAATCACAGGAACAAAAGACACTGGTGCTAATCACAACTTGCTCAGGGATTTTATTAAATAAAAAACAACAGAGTGTGACTAAGATAAAGCTAATTACCTGCTGTTTATAACATCAATTTCATGAAGAGTAACACAATGTACCACCTCCTTCCGCTTCTGCAACTCCCCATCGGGGCATTGTACAAATTTAACCTGTGGTCCAGTGGCATCGAAATCCCTCGACCTGGAAAACGACCTTCCAAGCTTCGTGATCTTGCCAGAAGCTTTGTCTATAGCAATCACATCGCCACTACTCACTTTCTCCTTCCCCAATGCTTCGATCATCTTGGCTCCCAAGTCATAAACTGTCTCCATCTCCGTCGTCTTCAGTGTCAACTTCCCAGTCTTCGAAGCAGCACCAGCCACCGCCGGCCTGTCAATTTGGACCTCAACGACCTCACCTTCAATAACCTCGGTCTCTTCCTTAATCCGCACACCAATTGCTTTGCGAAACGCCTGCATCAGAGCTTCGGTTTTCGACATCTCGAGGGAGAAAAGCTCACTTCCGGCAATCATGGCAAAAGGGGTTTCGAGGCCCAAGGACTTGGCCATGCCCATGGCAATGGCGGTCTTGCCGGTACCAGGCTGGCCGGCGAGAAGTACTGCCCTGCCTGCAATTTTACCCTCTTTGATCATCTGAAGAATAACGCCGGCGGCTTTGCGGGCCGCTGTCTGACCCACCATGCCTTCGGAGACATCGCGAGGTTCCAGGGACGAGTCCAGGCCAAGTCCACGGATGTGGGAATGAGCACCTATGCGCTCTATTCGCGTGAGGTCACGGCTTTCAGAGAGCTTCAGCTCCGCCATGGCGACGGTAGTGGGAGCGAAAGTTCTGTAACTTGGGGAGGGTTTTAGGGTTTAGGACCGCGCATCGTATTTGTATGAGCGCAGGAGTTATAGGCTTATTGCATCTTTTTGGCTGTTCTGGGTAGGACTCTAGAATAGTGGGTTGATCCAAAAAAAAAAAAGAAGGGGAAAAGAAGGAAGAGACAATTACATTCAATCCTACGTAAGGGGAAAAAAAAGAAATGATCCTTAAATTGTTAATAATAAGTTAAAGAATATCCATTTAAGTTGAAAAACGCCCACTAATAACTTTAAAGATCATTTTTTTATTTTTTTTTCTTATATGAGACTTAAATATCCCAAAAATAGAATAATATAGCACAAAGAAATATGAGTATCTACAATACAGCACAAGAATTCAGATTATTTTAATCAGAGTTGTAAGATAACTCATATAATACTATTTACGTTTTATTTTCTTTTTTACAAAACTCCTCCTAATTGGAAGGAAAAAGAACTCAGTCAACTAGGATTAAGAAATTTATTTTTTAAAAATAAAATAAAATATGAAGTGATATGAGTCAAAATATGAAATGAATTATTTTATTTTTATTTGACAGTTTACTCGATAGGACACTCCTAAAATAATGTGTCAATTTATGAGATCACCTAAAAAAACAAGAGAGAGAAGAATAGAAGTAGTTATAATAATAATATTTTTTATAATATATTAAATCTGAACCGTTGAGATCTCAATCCGATGGCCCACACTAAGAAAAGGATGGTCCTTTTCTTTGGGAGAAAAGGACCGAAGCCAGCTCTAAAAGTAGTGACAATAACTAAACGGATGTATGTCTCATCAAAACATTATGCCATATATGATTCTATTGAATGTGGCCTGTGGGCATGATTGTGCTTTCTTCTTAGCGAATTTTTGCCCAAGAATTTTCACAAAACAATAGTATTAGCATGAAAGTGTTAAAAAATAAGTAATAGTATTCAAAATTAACAGAAAAATGAAAAAAAAAAAAGTGAAAGACAGATGAAGACGCTAAACAAAGCAAATGACACAAGGCATGACACTAATGGTAGACAAACACCGAAAGGTTTGTTTGGGAAAGCGGCCAAGACCACAAACCTTGCGGTGCAAAATGAAAGCCACGGTAGTGGTAAGATTAGGTGTTTTGGGAAAACGTTGAATTCTGCTGGGCTTATTGTGCAAACGTGCTTTCTTCAAGAAGCCCAACGAAACTACTTTTTTTCTCCTTTCTCGTGCGATGAGGCGGTAATGGCAGAGAGAGTTTTTTTTTTTTAATCGAAAGGCAGAGAGAGTTCAAACAGGACGGAAGAAGAAGAAGAAGAACAATATTGTTTTTGTCTTTTTTGGAATTTTCTTTATTTTTGGAATGTGGACAAGCGTATCAGGCAAGTAAGGTAAAAAAGATAATAACACATGGAGACAGAGAGGCAACTTTTTGACTTGTTAGCATGTGGGTGTTTTTTTTTCCTTTTTTTCATTAATAATTTGACTATTTTTATTTTATCAAATTTTAATGTTAATTTTTTTACTTCAGTTATCACAATATATATATATAAATAAATAATATATGTGTGTGTAGTATTCAATAAAATTCATGCCCTTTTCACTCATTTCTCATCTAAACGGACTTTTTAAACACTAATCCAAATAGGTTTAAAGTTAGAAAAAAAGTCATTTCTACCACCGCTAATCCAAACACAAATCACATCGACAATCTGATTTTTTTTCTATCTAACTTTTCTAAAAATCTATCTAAAAAAAACTCATTCTTCGCTATTAATCCAAACATGCACGAAGAATATGAGGTAGAAGCAACTGATAAACAGCTCTCCAGTATATAGATAAATCAAAACTGTATAGAGACAAAATGCAAAATAGAGTCAACCCTCAGTTAATGGCGCTCTTAGTCAAAAAGTTGGAGTGTGCTCCTTTTATATATTACAATTAACATTTTTGAATTATATTGGCTCATTTCACATGCTTTCAAGTCTCAACATTGTTGGGCTTCCATATGTGAGTTTAGACTTGGATGCAGGCCAAAATCACTTATTTAAAAAAGAAACTACGTTTTAAAACACACCAACCCAACACACTTAATATTTTTCTAAATATTTTTTTCTCCAAAATCCTTGCTTGGGTATAAGATGGCGAGGACAACTTCTAACAGTCCCCTGCAATAATTAATTTATGTTTTATATTGCCTCCGGTCTTTAATATAAAACATATTTATCTAATTTTAATTACATTGGAGAAGTTGGTCAAGTTAGTTAACATGACATGTTTTTTCTAAAACACCATAGTTATCTTCTTTAATTCCTTTATTCCTTCTCCTCCTTAATTATGGTTAAAGAAGCATCAGTAGGGGTAAATTAAGAAAGCATTGACAAATGTAAAAACTATATTCTATTTAGGATCAAAATCAAATCTCCAAGTATGTCTTATATGAAAAACCAAAGGAGTACCATCTATTTTAGAAGCCAATCTAACCACTCTCCGTAGCTAAAACAAGCATAAACATGAACATGAATATTACGAGTACTACATAAAAACAAGGGTTCAAGATCAATTTTGCTCCGGAAGTATCAAATTTGGAGCAATTTTGCAACCACCATTTTACAACAAAAAAAAAAAAGACAAAGTAAATAAACAAACTAATAATAAAAAGTTACGAAGATGTTTTAAGAATCTAATACATAATCAAATTTTTCATTCTCTAGTAACTTGTCCACCTTTTCATTCAAATAACGAATGAAAGAGGTAAGTTTCTTCAAGCACTGATCCATGTGTCCTTACTCTCGTAGGTAAACATAGACCATATGATAGAGATCGTATGTTGCATGGACGAGACCTTTAATACTTGTTGGCAGATGGAGTTCATCTTTCAGTTTTTTGTCAGATGATGAACAAAAAGTTCTCTTGCATTTGTCCATGATGTTTTGTTGAATTAGAAGTTGAAATGGAAATAGAGAAATGGAGTTCAATTTTTGGACGTTTATAAAGAGAGAGTTTCATGGATTATCAAGCCGTTGAGTCTTTTAGTATTAAAAATCATATTTTATAAATGGCGACGGTTAATTCTTAACAATCGTTATGTATTTAACAATTTTTTTTATTTATTGGTGTTTATTGTTAATTGCATAACTAAACACAATATCGACTTAGAACCATTAAGAATGCTAGTAAAAATACTTTACGATTATTAATCAATAACCGTGAACTTTTAATTTTTAACTTCATCTCCCTCCTCTAATGATGAGGATAAGGATGAGGAAGATCATAAAGAAGACAAGGATAAATGGACATAGATTGAAAATAATCCCCAGCTTAAAGATAAAAATAATAATGAGCTCCGGGGTGCTAAACCAAAAGGCATATAAATATTGATAATTAAGTGATTAGAAAAAATTATGAAAGCTCTTACAAGAATAGATAGATAACTATTAAGCTTGTGTAAATCTTGATAAACACAATTGATAGCATATGTAATTTTACCATCTGTCCACTGAAACCCCTTACGATTTATCGTTGGCAACTGCTCGAACAGGGGAGGAAAATAATAGGTCCTATCGCTAGAAGAATCACTCTGTAGATGTCGAATAGATTCTTCTAATATTGTGAACAAATGATTCATTGTACCAAAAAATGAGGGTAGATTTTATTTCGGACCTCTCATTAGCTCTTGTCCAATTTCATGAACTTCAAGATAATCCTAAAAATATTTTCCCAAACATAATAAGAAGCATAACCTACATGTCGATGTGGTATCAATAAAGTTTGAGACTTGCTCTTCTTAGGTTCAAATCAATGTGGGCCGGTATCAGACTCAGGTTTCAGAGCCAGGTTCATGTCGATGTGGTATCAAAGCTAGGTTCGAATCAATGTGGAGGGTATTATATTCAAGTTTGGGTCGATATTAAAGGCAGAATCAAGCTTATGATGATGGTATTAAACCAAGGCATTCCAATGCCTCTAACACCAATCGGATAACATCCAAACATCTTGCTCTCTGATACCAATTAGTTAACATTCCAATACACTTTTCTTTATGATTCCATTAAGGTAACCGATCAGCTAACATCCAAGGTAACATACACACTCAATTAGAAAATATGCATGAAGAAATATACTAGTTGCTGAACAATTTCAGCATAAAAGAAAGTTGTAGAAGCCATATGGAATAGAAGCCATGAAGAAATATGTTGTAGACAGTTGTAGAAGCTATATGCTGAACAATATCATATACTAGTTCCTATTACCCTACTATGTTGTAGAAGCCATATGGAACAAATTGACAACCCAACTATGACACATGAATTAGTGGATCCAAGCGAATTGTCTCATGTCTACAGGAAACTAGACTTTTCTCAAGAATAAGGAAATATGCTTTACTCGCATCTAATCTCTGAATAAAAAAAACATGGAAGCAACAAGGACAGTGAGTTATAGAATAACATTGGCTTTATAGCCTAAAAATAGAGGGGGACTAACCTCTGCTCTGGACTGCCAAAATTGTAAATATTTTAAGTGATATGCAAATTTCTTAGAAAATGTCTGAGCATATCATTAAGATTTTTTTTTTACTCTAGAACTTATCATAACCCTACATGGAAGGCCACCAAACTTTTAAATCAAAATAGTGCAAAAAAGGTGATATGACAACTACTTTTAGAAGTGTTATGACTCCTCAGAATAAATTCATCTGACATAGAAGAAGAATTTTATAATAGCATATTACTCAATCAAAGAAAGCATTTATCCATGAAAATGTCACAGACAACATTTAAACAATTCAATGTACTAAAAATATGAGTTAGAAGACCGTACAGCTCGTTGGAAGACCATGGCAAAGGAAGGCATTTCACACCTTTGTTTGATTTGAAAACAAAGCCCAAGCCAAATAAATTGTAGGGTTTGCTTATGGGTGTTCGGGATCGGGACGGGATCGAGAAATGCCATTCCCGATCCCGATCCTGAAAAGGCGAAATAACAACTACTTTTAGAAGTACTAAAACTCCTCAGTATAAATTCATCTGACATAGAAGAAGAAGTTCATCACACTACTTTGCTTAAATCAAAGAAAGCATTTAACTATGAAAATATCACAAAAACAATTTAAACAATTCAATGGGCTAAAAATAAGAGTCAGAAGACCATACAAAGAGTTCAGGTTAATATGGGCTAGTAGTATACCCATGTTTTAGAGTTAGGTTAGTATCGATATGGTATCAGAGCTAGGATCGGGTAGATGTGAATGGTATCATGCTCAGGTTTGGGTTGATATAGGTCAGTATTGGAGGTGACCTCATGCCTATGATGATGGTATTAAACTAAGGTAACATTTCAACGCCTCTGATTCTCCCCAGGTAACATTCCATCTATTTTTATTACTAATTAGATAACATTCCAACACCTCAGATACCAATCAATAGTAAACTTCCAACATCTTGCTTTTTGATACCAATCAGGTAATAAATTAGATAACATTCCAACTCTTCGATACTAATCTTTATTCCAATGAATTAACACATGAATTCTTCTTAATTAAAACCCTTGAACTGCATGAGCATAAAACCATAAGAAGCAATCCCTAAAATCTTCTGGATTGATTTCTGTTACTATGTGTAGGTAAACATGTAGCAGCTTATGCCAACGAATCCTTTTCTATTGAATACAACAGTAGTGAGAGACCTCCTACAAGTGCTGAAAAGTAGCTTGTCTGTTAACACTTAACAGAAGATCATTTGGATCATACAGCTCGTTTCTCACACTGACATTGCACATCTAGCAATGAGGATGATTTTTAGACCTTACTCGATAAAACTGCAGTATGAATGCAGTAGTTCTCAGCTTTTTGGAACACTATTCCAAGTATTAGAGTTTGAGTTTGGCTGCATGTATTCGAGCTTGTGTTCATCTCGATGAGGTCATTCAGTGCATGTTATCTATCTCACCATCGATATATATTTAGCTTTAATAATGTTTTTAGTTTTGTTATGCGTCATTCATGGTATACATAAGTTTGGTGGTATCAAAGCTAAGTCCAGGTCGATGTGAGGCCTAATATTGTTAAAATCTTAGGCAAGGATCGATGTGGATACCCATGGTAGCAAAGCCCAACTCGTGTCGATGTCACGATCTAAGGTGGTATTGATGTGGATAACCATAGTGTCTGAGATCAATGAAGTTCGAGACTTGCTCTACTTAGGTTCAAGTCGATGTGGGCCGGTATCAGACTCAGGTTTTAGAGTCAGGTTCATGTCGATGTGGTATCAGAGCTACGTTCGGATTGATGTGGATGGTTTTATACTGAGGTTTGGGTCAATATTAGAGGCAAACTTGAGCCTATGATGATGGTATTAGACCCAGGTAACATTCCAATGCCTCTTACCCCAATCGAATAACATCCAAATATCTTGCTTTCTGATACCAATTAGTTAAAATTCCAACGCACTTTTCTCTCTTATTCCAATAAGGTAACCAATCAGCTAACATCTAAGGTAACATACACACTCCATTAGAAAATATCCTTCAATATTTTGGTTGCTGAACAATTTCAGCATTAAAGAAAGTTGTTGACTCCTTTGCTTGTTTGATCCAATTTTTTAGGTCAGGACTTCCCATTAACCTACTATGTTGTAGGAGCCATATGGAACAAATTGACAACCTAATTGCGACACATGAATTAGCGATCCAATGCTGAGCTATTTTCCTCAACCTTTTATGTTTTGTAACCTAAAACAAAAGAACACCGGTGTACCATTTCACACCTAAAGTAAAAGGCAGTTAAACAAAAGAAATACTCTGTAGATGTTGAACATATTCTTATAATGCTTTGAATAAATGATTCATTGTACCCAAAAATGAGGGTAGATTTTGCTTGGAATCTCTCACTAATTTCTATCCAATTTCATGAACTTCAAGATAAACCTGAAAATATTTCACCAACATAATAAAAAACATAGCCTAATAGCAAATTTGAAATTTCACATTAACACAAACTAGCTGATCAAGGGATGAAGCAAAATGCTAACCTGAGCCAAGAATGTTGCAAGTGAACAACTTAAAGTATTTAAAAGAGTCACTCTCTCATCTATACAAACAGACCCAGATTGGCTCAGCTGTTCTTTGAAAGAATCATGAGTTTCATATCCACGCAACAAGCGAATTGTCTCTGAAAAAAACCAGACTTCTCTAAAAACTAAGGAAATATGCTTTAATCATATCTGATCTCTGAATAGAAAAAACATGGAAGCAATAAGGACAGAATTATAGAATAACATTGCTTTATAGCCTAAAAATATCGGGGACTAACATCTGCTTTGGTCTGCCAAAACTATAAATGCTTTTGAGTGATATGCAAATTTCTTAGAAGATGTCTGAGCATATCATTTATAGAAGAAGAAGTTCATCACACTACATTGCTTAAATCAAAGAAAGCATTTAACTATGAAAATATCACAAAAAACATTTAAACAATTCAATGGGCTAAAAATAAGAGTCAGAAGACCATACGAAGAGTTCAGGTTAATATGGGTTAGTATTAGACCCATGTTTTAGAGTTAGGTTAGTATCGATGTGGTATCAAAGCTAGAATCGGGTAGATGTGAATGGTATCATGCTCAAGTTTGGGTCGATATAGGTCAGTATTAGAGGTGACCTCGAGCCTATGATGATGGTATTAAACCAAGGTAACATTTCAACGCCTCTAATGCTCCCCAAGTAACATTCCAGCTATTTTATTACTAATCAGATAACATTCCAACACCTCAGATACCAATCAATAGTAACATTCCAACATCTTGCTCTTTGATACCAATCAGGTAATAAATTAGATAACATTCCAACTCTTCGATACTAATCTTTATTCCAATGAATTAACACATGAATTCTTCTTAATTAAAACCCTTGAACTGCATGAGATATAACCATAAGAAGTAATCCCTAAAATCTTCTGGATTGATTTTTGTTACTATACGTAGGTAAACATGTAGCAGCTTATTCCAACAGACCCTTTTCTATTGAATACAGCAGTAATGAGAGACCTCCTACGGGTACTGAAAAGCAGCTTATCTGTTAACACTTACTAGAAGATCATTTCGATCATACAGCTCGTTTCTCAAACTGGCATTGAACATCTAGCAATGAGGATGATTTTTAGACGTCACTCAGCAAAACTGCAGTATGAATGCAGTAGTTCTCAGCCGTTTTGGAACAATGTTCCAAGTATTAGAGTCTGAGTTCGGCTGCATGCATTCAGCTTGTGTTCGTCTCAATGAGGTGATTCAATGCATGTTATCTATCTCACCATCGATTTATATTTAACTTTGATAATGTTTTTAGTTTTGTAATGCGTCATTAATGGTATACATAAGTTTGGTGGTATCAAATCTAAATACAAGTCTATGTGAGGCCTAATATTGTTAAAATCTTAGGCAATGGTCGATGTGGATACCCATGATAGCAAAGCCCAACTCGTGTCGATGTCGCGACCTAAGGTGGTATTGATGTGGATAACCATGGTGTCTGAGATCAATGAAGTTCGAGACTTGCTCTACTTAGGTTCAAGTCGATGTGGGTCGGTATTAGAGTCAGGTTCATGTCGATGTGGTATCAGAGCTAGGTAAGGGTCGATGTGGATGGTTTTATATTGAGGTTTGGGTAGATATTAGAGGCAAACTTGAGCCTATGATGATGGTATTAGCCCCAAGTAACATTCCAATGCCTCTGACGCCAATCGGATAACATCCAAACATCTTGCTCTCTGATACCAATTAGTTAACATTCCAACGCACTTTGCTCTCTTATTCCAATAAGGTAACCAGTCAGCTGACATCTAAGGTAACATACACACTCCATTAGAAAATATGCATGAAGAAATATATTGGTTGCTGAACAATTTCAACATAAAAGAAAGCTGTTGAGTCCTTTTCTTGTTTGATCCAATTTTTCATGTCAGGACTTCCCATTAACCTACTATGTTGTAGGAGCCATATGGAACAAATTGATAATCCAATTGCGACACATGAATTAGCGATCCAATGCTGAGCTATTTTCCTCAACCTTTTATGTTTTGTAACCTAAAACAAAAGAACAC
This sequence comes from Inga laurina, assembly GCA_963855925.1. NCBI lineage: Eukaryota > Viridiplantae > Streptophyta > Magnoliopsida > Fabales > Fabaceae > Inga > Inga laurina. The sequence continues at coordinate 15,212,995 of OY979704.1, read as the reverse complement.
CGGTGTACCATTTCACACCTAAAGTAAAAGGCAGTTAAACAAAAGAATTACTCTGTAGATGTTGAACATATTCTTCTAATGCTTTGAATAAATGATTCATTGTACCCAAAAATGAGGGTAGATTTTGCTTGGGATCTCTCACTAATTTCTATCCAATTTCATGAACTTCAAGATAAACCTGAAAATATTTCACCAACATAATAAAAAGCATAGCCTAATAGCAAATTTGAAATTTCACATTAACACAAACTAGTTGATCAAGGGATGAAGCAAATTGCTAACCTGAGCCAAGAATGTTGCAAGTGAACAACTTAAAGTATTTAACAGAGTCACTCTCTCATCTATACAAACAGATGCAGATTGGCTCAACTGTTCTTTGAAAGAACCATGAGTTTCATATCCACGCAACAAGCGAATTGTCTCATGTCTGAAAGAAACCAGACTTCTCTAAAAACTAAGGAAATATGCTTTACTCATATCTGATCCCTGAATAGAAAAACATGGAAGCAATAAGGACAGAGTTATAGAATAACATTGCTTTATAGCCTAAAAATAGTGGGGACTAACATCTGCTTTGATCTGCCAAAACTATAAATGCTTTTGAGTGATATGCAAATTTCTTAGAAGATGTCTAAGCATATCATTTAGATTTTTTTTTACCCTAGAACTTATCATAACCCTACCTGGAAGGCCACCAAACTTTTAAATCAAAATAGTGCAAAAAAGGTGAAATGACAACTATTTTTGGAAGTGTCATGACTCCTCAGAATAAATTCATCTTACATAGAAGAAGAATTTCATCACATCACATTACTCAAATCAAAGAAAGCATTTATCCATGAGACTGTCACAAACAACATTTAAACAATTTAATGTACTAAAAATAAGAGTTAGAATGCCGTACAACTCGTTGGAAAACCATAGCAAAGAAAGGCATTTCCTACCTTTGTTTGATTTGAAAACAAAACCTAAGTCAAAGAAATTGTAGTGTTTGCCGATAAAGTTAGAACGATTGAAGCAAAGGGAAAGAATGTTTCTATTTCCATTTGAAGTTTGAAATCCATTGAAACGAGGTTGAAGCCTTTTTTTCTAGTGTTGCGTTACTTCTTTAGCCGAACCAGCCAGGAAGCCAAGAACACGTATAGAGCGGTTTCCATTTTTTAAAGATAAATTGCATTATTTATTTATGTATTTTATTTTTATGCTATTTATTTTATTTATATTTTTTTGTTAAATTATTGGTGATAAATTTATTCAAAACATGTTATATTAGAAAATATTTTTTATTTTAAAAATATTCAAAGTTTTTAATTACTGTAACCCGCGCTAAAAAAGTTCAACAATTTTTTTTTTACTAGGTGAGAAATCGAACATGGGTGCCCTTGTGATATAAATTGTCTTATTTATGGATTGGCTTGCTATGATTTTATTTTTACATTGATGCATGAAATTAGTTATGAGTTTATTCAAAACATATCTGTCTTCACACATATCAAATACTTCTTATTTTAAGAATATTCAGATATTTGGGAGAATTGTTAAAAAAGACCTCATGGACAACTTATTTGCTAAATGGGACCTGGGAAGATATCTTACACATGGAGGGAAGATATCTGCACACGGATGGAAGATTTTTGCACACATAGGGAAGATTTATGTACACGTATAGGAAAGAATTTTGCACACAAGGAAAATCATCTGCATATCAGGGAAGATATTCTGCACACGTGGAAGATAATCTGCACGCGAAGGTCCCATTCGACAAATAAGCTATCAATGAAGGATTTTTTCACAATTTTCCCTTTTTCTAGTTATGAACTCTCTCTTTTTCCCCCAACTAATTATGAACTCATTATGTGTGAAAGCTAACACATGACTAGTGTGGTTTTCACCTTTTTTTTTTTTTTAATAAATTGCATTATTTATGGTTCAACTCGCTAGTCATTTTATTAAAGGAGAAAGTGCACACGTGCCCATTGTGATGTCTGCTCTAGTACCTATGTGATTTTCACCTTTTTTTTTTCATTTTATTTTTATATTGAAGTATGAAATTAATGATGAATTTATTCAAAACATATGTTAATATGGCTAAAATATCCATTTGGTCTTTTATATATGTATCAAATATCATTTTAGTCCCTTATATTTATAAAGTGTATTTTTAGTCCTTCAATATTAACACCATTAGTCTTATTTATTGAAAAATGTTAATTCGTCAAATTTGAGTGATGACTGTATAATTAAATGCTGGTGAAACATTTTTATATTTTAATCTTTTTAATTTAACATATTTATATTTTAAATAATATAAATTGAAAAAATTGAAAATGAAAAACCACCTATTGTGAATCTAGGTTTTATCCTGCAAGAAGCATCATAAAAGTGTTTAAAAAAAAAAAAAAGCAATATCGTCCAAAATTAACAGCAAAATGAAAATAAAAAAACATGTGAAAGAGCAATGAAGACACTAAACAAAGTGAATGATATAGGCCATGAAAATATGATGAACAAACGCCCAAGAACATGAGGTAGAAGCAACTAATAAATAACTCTCCACGTGATTGTGCTCCATTTATGGGAAAAGGGAGTGTTCGTTTGGAATAACTTATTTTTGGGTAATAAATATTTATAAATCGTGATTCACGGTATACGAGGTAAGTATGTGAGAGGAGTTTTATCTCGACTTGCGTAATAAGGACTTATTTACCCCAAAACGTGTTTCCAAACACAGCTTCAATATATTGATAAATCAAAACTGTATAAAGGCAAAATACTTAATAGAGTCTGGTTCAGTTAATGGCGCTCTTGATCAAAAAGTTGGAATATGCGCCCTTTATATCTTATAGTTAGCATTTTTGAATTATCTTCTCTCATTTCATATGCTTTCAAGTCTCAACATTGCTTGGCTTCCGTATGCGAGTTTGGACTTGGAATCTTGGATGCAGGCCAAAATCACTTATTTAAGAAAGAAACTACGTTTTGAAACACACCAACCCCACACACTAAAATTTTTTCTAAATATTTTTTGTACCAAAATCCTTGTTTTGGTATAAGATGGAGAGAACAGCTCCAATAATTAATACTCCATCTGGTCCTATTTATAAGCAACTTTCTCTTTTATAAGGATAGTCTCTTTTATAAGCAATTTTCACTTTTGGTCTGAAAATGTAAGCTTTTTTTCTCATTTTATCCTTATTAAATACTCATTATCTCTCATACTTTTTATCTATTCTCTCTCCTATACTCTTTTTATAAATATGGGGTATATATGAAAAAACATGACATTTTTTACACACTTATTATTTTTAACTACCAATTCATTTTACACGATCAAGGAGAAAGTTATTTATAAATAGGACCGGAGAAAGTTGTTTATAAATATGATCAGACTGTTTTCTACCACCAATTTTGAGGCTAATGTAAACACACTCCACAACTAAAACAAGTATAAACATAAACATTACGAGTACTACATAAAAACAAATATGAATAATTTATGAAATTTCATTAACATCGTTGAATGAGACATGTCTTGGAACGTAGGCCTAAATAGAGGAATGTCTTGCAACATTATCTTCGATTCCTCGTCATGGGCCGGCACCACCCTATAATTGCACATCGCCTTCAACTGCAACAGTAGCTAGCCCGCAGGCGGTATTTTTAGTTGTTGGGTTCTTGGGGCCCACAAATTTAATTTCGGCCCTTTTTAAAATTTAAAAATTAAAAGAAAAACTTAATTTTAGGGAAAATCCTAAAAAGGAACATAAAAATTAGGAAATGCCAGATCATTCATTTCATAAGAAAAAAATTAAAAATTTTTTATTACGTTTTGACATTTTATAATCAATTTTTGATAAAAAAAACTTATCTGTCATTTCCCAATTTTTAAGTTCTTTTCAACGATTCTCCCAATTTTATAGCTAGGATTTTTTGCTGTTTTTTAATAGTAGTATAAATTATAAAATAACGAAGAGAGATTTATTTTTTAACAAGCCTTTATTTTCTCTTCTAGACCGCAAAATATTTTCAACTTTTGCTATCAGCATTAGACAGTCATACCTGAGAGTTCGCTGCTTCCGTCACTTTAATTTGTTTCATCCATCGGCCAAAAAAAAAAAAATTGGTTCATTCAGGATATAATTATTGTCAATAAAGCAAATCTAATTGGGGGGATATAAGTTCCTCATCACTACCTCGACAAAATATACCATTGTTATTGGCAAATGATATTACTCTTGTATTTGATATAAGACATGTTTACTTAATTTAGTTAGATTAAGAAAGTTAATTGAGTTAGTTAATATGACATATTGTTGGAAATGTAAACCCAGAGGTAATAAGAGCAGCAAGACCTGCCCAAATATTTTATTGATGTGTAAAATGAATTCTACAAAAAGATCAATGGATCACAGAATGATCCTTCTATATATAATGGTCCTATCATATATCCTGTCCTATCATATATCCTATTGGGCCTCAGGCCCACAAAACAAATTAACACCGAAGTCCAGAATACATGAATACACACTACTCTTTGTACTTATTACATATTTTATCACTCCCCCTCAAGTCGGGGGCAGAAAATATTCACTGCACCTGACTTGCGCAGAATCCGATTCTGTGCTCTCTTGGTGATGGCCTTAGTGAGAATGTCTGCTTGCTGGTCAGCAGAGCTAACATGCACCAGCCTGATCAATTTGGATTGTACCTTTTCACGAACAAAATGGCAGTCTATGTCGATATGCTTAGTACGTTCATGGAAGACAGGGTTTGTGGCAATATGAATTGCAGCCTTACTATCACAGTGAACATCTACTGGTTTTGGTTGAGGTTTACCTAACTCCCTTAGTACCCCTTCAAGCCAAACAACTTCTGAACTTGCAGAAGCAAGAGCCCTATATTCGGCTTCTGCTGATGATCGGGACACTGTGGATTGTTTCTTCATTTTCCAATGAACTAATGAACCTCCAACCTTGAGCAAATAACCAGTGACCGATCTTCTTGTCATACTACAAGACCCCCAATCAGAATCACAATAGCTACTCATGGTAGTATCCCCTTTAGAGCTAATTAGAATCCCATTCCTGGAGTTTGCTTTAGATAACGTACTACATTTAAGGCTGCTGCCATGTGTACTTTCATAGGCTGCTACATGAATTGGCTTAGGACCTGCACAGAAAAATATAAGTCAGGACGGGTCACTGTCAAGTAGATTAACTTTCCAATTAACCTTCTATACTTATCTGGTTCTTTTAACAAATCTGTGGTCTTATCCTTACCCTTCCGGTATCCCATCAATTTTAAATTTTGGGACATAGGCATGCCAAGGGGTCTACAACCACTCATTCCCAAATCTGCCAGCAAGTCTAAAACATATTTTCTTTGGGACATAACAATGCCTCTATCAGATCTAGCCATTTCTATCCCAAGGAAATACTTCATTATACCTAGATCTTTAATTTTGAAATTACTATGTAAGAATTCCTTTACCTCACTTATCCTTTCTTGCATGTTTCCAGTAATCAGCAAATCATCAACATAAATCAGAATTAAAACCATACTATTATCACCGTATTGCTTAAAAAAGAGTGAGTAATCATACTTACTTTGGGTGAAACCTCCTACTATTAAAGCTTTAGTCAACTTATAGTTCCATTGCCGAGAAGCTTGTTTTAGGCCATATAAGGACTTTCGAAGTTTACACACAAGGTTCTCCCCCTTGCTGTGAAAACCTTGAGGAATAGTCATGTAGACCTCTTCCTCTAAGTCGCCCTGTAAGAAAGTATTATGCACATCCATCTGATATATAGACCAACCATACAGTGCAGCAAGTTTTAAAGTCATGCGTACAGAAATCATTTTTACTATAGGGGAAAACGTTTCATGGTAATCTACTCCCTCCTTTTGATTATACCCTTTGGCTACCAACCGGGCCTTATATTTGTCAATTTCCCCATTGGACTTATATTTTATTTTGTATACCCATTTACAACCAATGGGCTTCTTCTTACCAATAGGCAGTGGCACAAGATCCCAAGTTTTATTGGTTTCAAGTGCCTCCATCTCAAGGTTCATTGCTCTTACCCAATCAACATCATGTGCAGCCTCTTGATAGGTCTTTGGTTCTCTAATAGAGTCTAATTGACATAGAAAACACATGTGAGAAGCAGTAATATTATCGTATGAAATGTAGTTTTCAATAGGATAGAGGCATGTGGATGAAGTTTCATGAGATTCTTTGGTTATTAAACTACATACGTAATCCTTGGCCCAAATGGGGGGCCTCCTCTCTCTATCAATTCAGACACTTAAATGTGGGATTTGACTCTGTTCAGGGCACACAGAAGACCCTGAGACAGCTGCAGGAATAACAGAGTCAGATTTGATCTGGTCAGAAAAAATGGGTTCAGATCTGTCTTGTGCAACAGCATCAGGGGCAGACCTTGACTGAGGACACCTTAACTGTGTTCTGGGCTATGACATATTATTTTCTTCAAAAAGAAACATATCCCTCAGTTCTCTTGATGGCACTCCCCCCTGAATGGAGCCCGTCTCATCTAAAAAGGGAAACTTATGTTCAAGGAATGTAACATGCCAACTAATAAAAAGGCGGTCAGATCCTAACTCCAAAAGGACATAGCCCTTCTGATTATTGGGGTATCCTAGGAACACACAAGGGGTACTACGAGGTTGGAATTTATCGGTGACATTCAAATTGGTGGCATAAGTAAGAGACCCAAACGTTCTAAGATTTTCATAACTAAGTTCATGACCATAAACCTTTTCATAAGGTCTTTTGAAACCTAGAACCTTTGACGGGACTCTATTAACAATAAAGGCTGCCATACGAACGCATTCCCCCCAATACTTAAGGGGTACCCCTGACTGTATCATAAAACTTCTTGCCACTTGCATTAAGGTGCGATGTTTACGTTCCACTATACCATTCTGTTGTGGAGTATATGGACATGAAGTTTCATGAATAATACCTTTATCATTCAAGTAGGTTTTCAAGTCAAGATTAATAAATTCAGAACCATTGTCACTACGAATCTTTTTAACATGCAAAGAGAATTATGTGAGAACATATGATACAAAACTGTGGATACATCGAACAGTTTCAGATTTAGACTTCATCAAGAAAATCCAACTACTTCTAGAGAAATCATCCACAATAGTCAAAAAATAATGGTGCCCTTGGTGTGTAGGGGTTTTATAAGGCCCCCAAACATCCATGTGGAGCAACTCAAAACAGAATAAAGATTTAATACAGCTAGAGGTAAAAGGCAGGCGAGTCTATTTCGATTGTATACAAATGTCACAGTCTTTATTGAAAGAAGTATGTTTATCTTGTACAAAGGTTAAATGCCTCAATACAGATAGTGGAGCATGACCTAATCGTTTGTGTAAGAGTGACAAATCAGCAGAAGAGGTAATAACGGAATTCAAATTGTTTACAGCAGCAAAACATTTAGGAAATGACAGCATGTATAGGCCTTCGTCAACCTTACCAGTCCCCTTCTTCTTCCCATTTGGAAGGGCCTATACTAGACAATGGTTAGGATAAAAGATCACTCTACTATTCAAGTCCTTAGTTAACCGTGGCACAGAGATTAGATTGAATTTTAACTGGGAAGCATACAACACATTCGTTAGGTAAATATCATGAGAAAGTCTAACGTTACCGATATGAGTGATTAATATTTTAGCTCTGTTTGGGATTGTAATAGCTTTAATATTACTATTATTAACCCTATAGCTTTCAAACAAGGAAAGATCACCCGTAATATGTGAAGTAGCCCCAGAATCCAATACCCATCTACTGTAAGGAGATATAGAGGAGGGCAAACCGAAATCAATACCAGTAAGAGCATGCACGGTTGCCTCAGAATCACGCTTGAGTAAATCCAAAAGTCGCTCGTACTGATCTTGAGTGAAGGTGGGAGAGACAGTGTGGGACGCTTGAGTCCATTTTTCACCATCGGGGACAGGTTCAGGTGTCATCTGGGCAGCTGCAACCACGCGCCCTGTTTGACCTTTATTGCGTTGCAAATCAACTGGATAGCCAACAAGCTCCCAGCAAACATCTTTGTGGTGGCCTTTCTTGCCACAATGGGAGCACTCTGGTTTGGAGTTGGAGCGGCCACGCCTCCTGCCACGAGTGGTCATGGCTACACCCTCAATGGGACTGGTCGGAGTGTGGGAGGCGAGAGATTTCTGTGCTTCATCTTCGGAGACCATTGCATAGGCCTGATTAACCGAAGGCAGTGGACTCATCAAGAGGATTTGGTTACGAGCCCCACTGAAAGAATCATTCAGACCAAGAAGGAATTGTAACAGTTTTTGGCGCTGAATCATGTCAGCATACACTCGCGAGGTTTCACAATGGCAGGAGGGAATGGGAAACAAAGTCGATTGTTCCTCCCATAACTCTTTCATCTTAGTGTAATATTGAGAAATAGATGAAGAGTCTTGGCGCAGAGAGCTCAACTCACGGTGCAAAGAAAAAATCCGAGAGCCAGTACCTTGATCGAACCGTTCTTGAAGATCTTTCCATACCAGATGCGCGTGTGGGTAGAAGATAACGCTATTGGCGAGATCTTTCGAAAGAGAATTGAGAAGCCAATAAAGAACAACGGCATTACACCGTTCCCACTGCTCATGAAGTCCTTCTTCCTGTGATTCTTTGGTGCACGAACCATCGATGAAGCCTAATTTGTGCTTCCCACGCAAGGTGATGCGCATCGCTCGACTCCACTTGAGGTAATTATCACTGCCGACAAGGACGTGTTGCACAATCGTGATGCCCTGCATCTTCGATGGATGAAGGTAGAGAGGGTGGTTGAAGGTCAAATCATCAACGGCGGAAGACGAGGAGGACGATGTCTTAGCGTCGGCCATCAGCGTGAAAATGGAAGGGAATTAGGGCAAACGGGGAAGACGCTGTGAGGGCAAACTGAAGAGAAGGATCGGCACGGGCAGGAGAGGAAAAAAAAAAGAACGTGGGCGGATTTCAAAGATGGACCTGACTTTCTTGGGCCTTCATGGGCCAATACCGGCGGATCACAGAGGAGAATTCTTGAAAAAACACCTTGAGCAATTGAAGTCTTGAGGCTCTGGTACCATGTTGGAAATGTAAACCCAGAGGTAATAAGAGCAGCAAGACCTGCCCAAATATTTTATTGATGTGTAAAATGAATTCTACAAAAAGATCAATGGATCACAGAATGATCCTTCTATATATAATGGTCCTATCATATATCCTGTCCTATCATATATCCTATTGGGCCTCAGGCCCACAAAACAAATTAACACCGAAGTCCAGAATACATGAATACACACTACTCTTTGTACTTATTACATATTTTATCACATATGTTTCTAAAACATCATAGTCATTTTTCTTTATTCCCTCACTTCCTCTCCTCCTTGATTATTATTAATGGAATATCAATAGGGTAAATTATGAAATGATTGATAAATATGAAAAATATGTTTTATTTTTCACTACTACAAAAAGTACTTTTAACGTCACTAATTAACATCTATTTTTAAAAAACAGACGTTAAAAAGGAGGCGGTGACATTTTTGAAATTTTAACTACACTTTTAACGACTGTTTTTAAAGAACAATCGTTAAAAGTGTCTCAGATCTGTTTTAATCCCAATCGTATCTCCTATACTAGTCGTGCCTCTCCTTCTCAGATCCACCTCTAAGCTCTAGTCCAACATCCAATCACATCATCTGGCCCCTCTCCGATCCCAGACACAACCTCCAACCTGTTCTTGGACCCAATCGCAACCTTCACCTTCCTCTCTGTTAGCGTTATCACGAACTCTCTCCTCCTTGGCCTCATTCCGATAATCAGGAACATGCTTAATCCATGCTCAAGAGTATAATATGCGTGGATCTTTAACACTCCCAGTCTTTTAGCAAAGTAGCAACATTTGCTTGGGTGTTAATGTGATTGTAATGACAACCCAGAAGGTTAAATATTTCCCTGAGCTTGAGAGTGTTTACAGAGCACTTGAGGTTTTTCTCCTTATCTTTTTATATTTAATTTTTTTGTTATCATTTTTGGAAGTTGAATTGCAATTATATTTGGGGTTTACTTTTTGAAACGAAGAGTTTAAAATTTTGTTTAACTGTTGCTCGTTGGAAATTTCTATCCCAAAACTTGAGTTATGTACAAGATTTTTTTAAACAAAAATAAAGTGACATACAACGACCGTTTTTGGAAAAACAGTCGTTGTATGTCACTTACAACGATTGTTTTTCCAAAAACGGTCGTCTATTTTAAAATTTTTAATGACACTCACAAATACGTCTCCCTAAAAATAGTCGTCTAAAGGGCATAAAAACGGACGTTAAAAATCCCTTTTGTGGTAGTATTTAGGATAAATATCAACTCCTCAAATATGTCGTATATTAAAGATCGGAGGCCAGTATTACATGTCATGAGAAAATAATGAATAAAAACATACATTATCTTATATTCTTAATATAAGACATATAATAATGTAAGTACTTTATTCATCATTGTACATATATATTTAAAAAAATAAAAATAAACACTTTCACGCCTCAATGATGCAAGTGAATTAAAAAAGCTTAAGATCGCAGGGTCTTTTGAGCTCTAATCTATTATCCATCCCAAACTTCACATGCTGGGGATACAAGTAAAAAAGAAAACAAAAACCTTCATGTTACCATAAGTCTAACACCTATTTAATATGCATGTAACTAAAACTATACCACTTGCATTACCAACTTGCTTGATAACGTAGTCAACCCTCGACACAGCTCGCGATGGGATCCATAACATGTTGCTAGTTTGGCAAGTATATGAAATCAAGTCAAATAAATAATAATTTTACAGTAAAATATATATAGGAGAAAAAATAATATCATGATGAAGCACCATCATCTATCTCTTAACATATAGTTAATTTTAATAATACATTAATAATTAATTAATCAATGACAACGCAGGCAGTGATGTTGTGAGGTGGATGTGATGAAAGAGTAACTTAGCCACGACGGCACGATGTGATTGAATACGATCAATAACTTAATCATCATAAGATTAGGCAACCTTAAATTAATTATAAGGATATTCACCTTGTATTATTATTATTATTATTACTTTTTTCGGTTCTAAATATAAGATAAAATTGATTTTTTTGAGAGACTAAAGAAGCTAATTAAATTACTTTAAAGTATTTATATTTATCATTTTTTCTCCAAATTATTTTGCCTAACTCATAAATTGATATATAATATAAAGATACACAGCATATAATATGATTAAGTAATTGATTTAGTTTCCTTAATCTCTCCAAAAAAATCAACTATGTCTTATATTTAAAACTAAAATTAATATTATTTTTGCCTTCATCCACCTTGTAACGAAGACCAGGGAGACAACGAATAACAACGTAATTAACTAACCCCACATGGATTATCGAAGGACGCATCATTTCATTCCTTACGTTGTTTATCTCCATTTTGTAAAATCTCTACGCGTCATTGTTCTTGTCATATAATTATTATATACGGGAATAATTTATGCTTTATGTCCTTTCTCTTACTTAACGCTTCGTGTCAGTTACAAGAGTATGGCTTAAGAAAGACATCACGGCATTTGTCCATTTCTATTGAGCTGTTCAAACTTCAGATTTAATTTTATAAAGTTACATTTTTTTATCTTAATTAGTTAATTCTATTGGCTATATTTTGAAAATATTACTTAAAATCGTTTTTACCTCATTAGTGGCTATATCTGGTAGTTTTTGGATAAAGCAATAAATATATGTATAGAAAAAAAGTTTGGATAAATTGAGTCTTTATAACTCATTAACACCCAAACATGCCTCAAAGTTCAAAAAACACTCACAGAGATATTTATAAATTCCCTATTAACAATGTCTTTGCATAACAATGGGGTTTGAACTCATAATCTTGTGAGTTATGAGCCAACTCATACCCAAGTTTTTTTTTATTCTTTAATTATTATGTGATTAAAAGTAATAACTAATAATCCATTGCTACATAATAATATCCCAAATCTTTCTAATAATATTGTGTAGGGGAACAATACTGAGAATGTTTATTTCAAATCAAATTGAGAGCCTCAATGGAGTAAAAGAAAATGCAATTACCCTAAGATCACCGTACTCCCATAAAAATATTGAGTTCAACCACAAAATTATGATGGTAATTATTAATATTAAGGTATTTAGTGACATCTTTTTTGTTTCAATTGACGTACTTAATAGCCATAAAGATCATAATAAGATTTCAAACATGACAGATTGTTATATCAAGGGTTGAAAAACACTCATAGAATCATTATCATAATGAAAAACATGTCCAGGCTTAGCTGCAGAACAAGGCAAAACGAAGAAATTGGTGAGAGGACGAGACTCCAGGGAGCACAAAGTGTGAGGAAAGCAACCTTCATTTGCATGTATGGGGCCCACAGCGCTTTCTTTTATTGACGTTTCTTCTGGACGTGTCTTTGACGTTTCCCTCCTTTACTTCGGTTGGGTTTGATTAATCCCCACACTGGATTGGGGCGTTAAGTCTGTCCCGATCCACACTTCACATGATTATATCTTTTTTATTTTTTTAGTTTTGAATTTTCTCAATAGTAAACTCATTATAATACTTAAGGGTGTTCATCAATTTTCCGTTCCAACCTTTCTATTCTGATCTCGAGCAAATCGGGACAGGAAGATCCAGTCCTGAAAATTTCGGGATCCGGAATGTGATTTCGGGATCGGGAAAAAGTCGGGATCGAGATCGGGAATGGGACTTCCCGATCCTGACTTTTTTCCGATCCCGAAAATATATATACACACATGTATATTTTTTAAAAATATTTAAGAAAATAAGATCAAATATAAAATAAAATGTGAAAATTTCTAATACCCTTAAGGTAATATCTATTCTTTTAGTTTATTTAGTTAATTTCATTTATTATTTATTAAATAATTCTAATTTTTTGTTCTTGTCTTTGTTCTTTTTACAGTTGAATCGACAACTTTAAGCATATATTGGACTAATTATATATTTATATTAGACTTATTTGGTACAATATGATATTAGACAAATTATATATTTATACTAGACTAAAGGAAACACAACAAAAAATTCAATATAGATATTTTTTTTTTAAAAAAACAAATCCGGGATCGGAAAATTCCCGATCCTGAAATTTCCCGATTTTCAGGATCGGGATCGGGAATGAAAATCATTCCCGAGCTCTTCTCAGGATCGGGATCATGATCGGGAATGGCATTTCCCCATCCTGTCCCGATCCTGAACCCCCGTAATAATACTCCCTCCGATTCATAATATAAGGCATGTCTAGAAGAAATGCATAGTTTAGAATATAAGTCACATTTACTTTAATTAATGCTTGTTTTCTTGTTTTACTCTCGTGATTAATATTCACTTTTCAACTTTGTCCATCCCACTCATTATATCCTTTCTCTCTAAAATAACGTTCCCAATGCAATTAAACACATTTCTCAATAAAGGTAAAAACGAAAAAAATTTACATTTTGTGATATATTGAATGACTTAACTGTTATTTATTATTTCCCGTGATATAGTTTAAGTGTCCTTATATTATGGACCAGAGGGAGTATATACTTTTTTTTATCCATGACAAAGTGATATTAAATAATAAATGTTTTACATATAACTGAAGAAGTAAGAGAAATGCGAAAGCATTTGTAGGAAATTGTTTGAACGCTAAGAAAGTTAAAATCATATAACTGAGATAATATTTCCTACCATGTGATGCTAGTTATATAAGAGGAATCAGCAAGAATTTACAGAAAGATCTATTAACACAGTAGACGGAGAGGGAAGGCTTGGTTACATATGCTATCAGATTAGAATTTAAACTCCAAAAGAGTGAAGCTCTGAGCCGTTTAGTTAAGAAGGTGATGCCATGAGTGGACTGATTTCTCTATAGGAATTCTTTTAGTATTGATCCCCAATAGCAAAGAATCCCACGATTACAAAAATGTTTACAGTGTCTTTTATATTTATAAAAGACTAAAAAGACTGTGTGTGTTTGGTTGGGCTTATTTTTAGACAATAAGACCTTATTACGCAAGCCGAGATAAAATCCCTTTCACATACTTATCTCGTATACCATGAATCACGATTTATAAGCATTTATTACCCAAAAATAAGCTATTCCAAACAAGCACTAAATCTTAGCCTTCAGGATTACAATGAACATCGTTAACTTGAGCAAGGGCAGCTGTTTTTTCCTATTATAAGATGAAAATACTAATGCCGCTAAAGAAGCTATGTGTAAATGTGTCCGTGTGTCTTTGAAATCATGGTTTTAGAAGTACTTTTATACAAATTGAGATAAAACTCCTCTTACATACTGACCTCGTAAATCATAAAAATTATTCTCCAAAAACTAATCCGAACACACACTTATTTCTTGAATCATAGCCATTGGAGAGACCACTTTTCCTTGATAAATAACTAGATTACACTTCCTCCAAATAAGATTGAGCAATCATAATTTGACACACCTTTTGAACATTGACATCATTATACTTGTTTGAAATGATGATTAGAATATTTAAAACTAATTTTTTAATTATGATTTATGGTATATGATATAAATAAATAAGGAGAGTTTTGTTTTAACTTATACAAATATACTTATGATAAGTAGCTTCAAATAAATACTTTTCTGATCATATTTATAAAACACTTTAAACATGTTTCATATAGATAAAAAAAAAAAAAACTTAAATCTCATTAACCATATCATAAAATTCAACCTTACTGCTATTTAATATATATTTTACCTCATGAGAGTGAAATCAATATAATACTACATTTATATGAAAAAAATTCTCTATACCCAATATATATCATCTCATGCGTCAGCCTTTATTTTTTCCCCCTTCTTCGTTGGCACAAGTGTTCACATGCATTTGCAATTTTTTTTTTTCTTTGATTCATTTTATAATCACGGGTGGATTTTGTCTACACTTATCTTATTTAATTGTTAATAAAATAAGGTCAGGGGTGCTATTTTTCCCTTCTAATTTTTTAACAGTGAATAAATAAAGTAATCGCCGACTTTTTTTTGGTATGTACAGATTCAAAAACCATTATTAGTCACTAATGAGTGATAAATTATGAAATTAATATATATATATAAATAGATAGAAATAAGATTTATGAAAAAAATATAGCAATTGATAACTCAGGTTTTTGAAAAATCATTTATTTAAGATTTTAAAATTTAAATGATATTTAAATATCTTTTTTCTCTCTCTGCTTATCTGTGTGTGATGGAAAAGATTAGAGAATGGACTTTTCTCCTCTCCTTCAAACCTTCGCTTCCCTCCATTTGATTAAACTTGAATGATTCAAATTTAATAATTCATAAAAAATATTAAAACATATCAAATAAATAGAATAATAGTAAAATATATGGTGCTAAAACTTGACTGAATATTTCAGACTCACTATGAAGGGAGAAGTGAAAAAAAAACTTTTATTGGGTATTAAACATGAAAAAATGTTTCTCACTAAAAATTTTATTGTTGAGAAGTGAGGAGAATCTAAACTAAAGCAACTTTGCTCCGTGTGTACAGATTTCACTAAAGGATACTGCTTTCTAATGTATACAGATTTTTAGGTTATTCTCATAAGTAAATTTTTCATATTAAACCATATCAAATAAATAGATTAATAGTATTAAACATGAAGAAAAGTTTCTCAGTAAAAAAATTTATTGTTGAGAAGTGAGAAGAATCTAAACCAAAGCAGCTATTCTCCGTGTGTACAGATCTCACTTTATGATGCTCCTTTCTATGTATACAAATTTTTAGGTCATTCTCATCAATAAATTTTTTAATGAGGAAATTTCTCAAATTTTACTAAATTATAAGTGGATAAGAGAGGGACTTGAAGGTTAGAAAAATACAAAGTGGTAACAAAGCAAATGTTAGGGAAATCTACCTAAAACAATAACTTATTATTCTCCTTCTATAAAAAAACATTTGCACAACCAACTTGCTAACGAAGGAAATGGTTATCATCATACTAAAGCTAAGTATAAAAAAAGTGTGCATTATTATAAAACGTAATGAAAACGAATATTATTATTATTATTTTTTTGCCAACGGAAAATGAATGTTATGTTCTTAAACAACAACAACAACATTAACCTAACAAATATAATATATTTTTTAAATATTATTTTTCTTTCTTTTATCACCAAACAAATGCTAAATATTCTCCATCTGTTTTTATTATAAGCCATTTTCTAGAAGAAATAAATGATCCTTATTATAAGTATGAAATAAGTTTTTTGAATATCAACCCCAAGTTTTTTTTTGCCTAAAATATCAACCACAATTAAAGTAATTAATTATCAGTTTTTTATTTAAATATGAGTAAAATTACAAAAATTTGTTCCCAAGTCCCAACATCTCGAATTGCTAAGAGGGGGCTCACAACTCACATCAAGCTGCCACGTGAGTCCCATGGGTTATATATATATATATATACATCTCTTCGAAAGCGGGCTCAGTGAGGAGTGGGCGATATCTGGCAATCTCGAAAGATTCAAATACCACCAGGGTAGTAGCCAATCGCTGCCCCACCTTCTCTTCCTTACCAGAACCTCTACGTTTTTCCCCCACTTTCCTTTGACGCCACATTCGCGTTCTCGCTTTCTTCTTCTGGATCATCTTTTGCAGCCACTCCGACATTATCATGTTCCTGTAAGATCGCAACCTTCCTCTCTGGCTGGTGAGAGACTGAATTATCTTCTCTAAGCTTCTCTACTAAAGTCAACATATATGTATAGTGTAGTCATTTCTCTTTCCCGCTCCGGTTGATTATTAAGCTATGCATGGGATATGAATGTGTAATTTGAAATTCTTTTTGTCCTTTCTATTTCTGGTTAGCTATGCGCGGGATATGAGGGTGTAATCTGAAATTCTTTTTTCTATTTTTGGTTACAATTGTAATCTGAAATACTAAATTGTTCGCGCCCGTTTTTTTAACTCTTGAGTTTTGTGACGCCGGGTGTGTTTAATTTAGGGAAATGAAACGAAGTGAGTGAGCTTGAAATCCGTTATTTGTTCGCTTTTGAGTTGGGCGTGATGATGGGGTTTTCGTCCCTCTCTCATATGAATGGTTGGCGGGCATGTACGGCTGTGCGAGTCTGGACCCTTATTGTGCTGCTATTGGTGATGAAGAGTGATATCGTCGTGTATTCAGATTCTGATTACTTGATTGGACTTGGAAGTTATGACATTACGGGTCCTGCTGCTGATGTTAACATGGAGGGTTATTCTAACATGGATCAAGTCGCATCAGGGATCCACTTTAGGCTGAGAGCACGTGCTTTTATCGTTGCGGAACCCAATGGGAAGAGGGTAGCATTTGTAAACCTCGATGCTTGCATGACTTCACAGCTGGTGAAAATCAAAGTAATTGAGAGGTTGAATGCGAGGTAACTATAATAATTACTCTCTTCTCTTCTCTCAAGATCCGTGTCTTAGAATCATATCTGAGTTTAATGCACTTTACTTCCATTCATTATGGTAGCTTGACAGAGAAGGTTTTGTTATATTTCTGCCAGTGGTAGCTGATTGTCTCATTTTAATTTCCTTAGTTATGTGACTGAAGTCGAGCACTGTCTTGTTTGACAGATATGGTGGCCTATATACTGAAAAGAATGTAGCTATCAGTGGAATTCACACACATGCTGGTCCTGGGGGTTATCTCCAATATGTTGTGTATCTTGTAACTTCTCTTGGATTTGTGCGTCAATCTTTTGATGTCATTGTTGATGGAATTGAGAAAAGCATTATCCAGGCTCATGAAAATCTTCGCCCCGGATCCATATTTGTTAACAAGGGTGAGGAAAAGAATGCATGCAAACCAATTTAACATTTATATCAGTTGATGTTTGATGATAATTATGATGATAGTATCTTTGCCTATTGTTAACGCATGCCAGGAAATGATGAATGATGGGAGAAAGTTGCTTAGTTTTTATTTTACATTTCAGTTGCTTGTGATGTCTTTCTCAATATTTCTTTAATTTATTAATAATAATTATAAAGAAGAAAATATAAGTGAATTCTACATGATTAGCGCTTGTACATCACTCAAACCAGATTAATTATAAAGCTATAGTGACTCAACAAAGTTGGGGATACACAAATATGAGATGAAATTTTATCTGAAATAAAGAAAGAAAAGAGAAGAAAGGTGTAAATACATAAATAGTTCTTTCTGTTCATTTATCCACTTTATATAATTTGTTGAAGATTTAAAATCCTTGCCTTGGAGTTTGTAAGTGTAAGTGCAAACTCATGCTGCTTATTGCTTTTAAACACAAACTAATTTTGTTCATTTCACCAATCCCCTCATCATTCCACCTATTTTCTCCCTCCCTTTTGGTAATGTTAACGGTCTTACAAAGGTTGTCTCCAAATTGCAGGAGAGCTCTTAGATGCTGGTGTAAATCGCAGTCCCAGTGCTTATCTCAATAATTCTGCTGCAGAGCGAAGCAAATACAAATATAATGTCGATAAAGAAATGACTCTTTTAAAATTTGTTGATGATCAATGGGGCCCTGTTGGTAGCTTCAATTGGTTTGCTACTCATGGGACTTCAATGAGTCGTACAAACTCGTTGATTAGTGGGGATAATAAAGGGGCTGCTGCAAGATTTATGGAAGACTGGTTTGAACACCAAAGCTTTGGAAGTAAGGTCACTGTTGGATTTGAAGATGATGGTCATCCCCGAAGAATCTCAAACATAATTCCTAGCCCTCATGATAATCGTAAGTTACCTGTGCCTTGTTTTTGGCTCTAATGCATCTGTTGAAGTTTTTAAGTGCATTTGCTAATAGAGATTTAAGAGCCGGAAGTGTAATCATGCTCTGTTTATTAATAACATCAGAAATTTTAGGTCATACCCTGTATGGATCTTATATCTGAGATGCTAACAAATCTTGAAATCTAGGGATGCTTTAAATTAATGGCATAGACTCTTTAACCTGACATCGGTTTTCAAAAACCAGCCAACCATGAATATCATACAGGGATTTTTTTCCCCCCATCAATAATAATCTGTTTATAACCTTGCATGCCACTTACTGATGCAGACCATGAATTGCTGGAACTTGCTGCCTCCTTCCAATCTCCTCCTGGTAGACCAGCAATTAGAGCTTCAAGTGTAGCTAGACGTGTGAGAGGTGCTCTTAGGCAGGTTGATAAGCCTAGATTTGTATCTGCATTTTGCCAATCGAATTGTGGTGATGTTAGTCCCAATGTCCTTGGTGCCTTCTGCATAGACACTGGACTACCTTGTGACTTCAATCATAGTACTTGTGGAGGGAAGAATGAATTATGCTATGGCCGAGGACCTGGGTAACTACTTCCTGCACACTTAACGTTCTATATTGCATACTGATTTCACCTAAGCCTGGCAGTTGCTAATTTGCTGTCTGTAACTAATTTGGCAGTTATCCAGATGAATTTGAAAGTACACGTATTATAGGAGAGAGACAATTTAGAAAGGCTGTGGATCTCTTCAATGGAGCATCTGAACAGATTAAAGGGAAGATTGATTTTCGACATGCCTTTTTGGATTTCTCCCAACTAGAGGTAACCGTTAATAAGGGAGGAGCTTCCGAGACAGTAAAAACATGTCCAGCTGCAATGGGGTTTGCATTTGCAGCTGGAACAACAGATGGACCTGGAGCCTTTGATTTTAAGCAAGGTGATGATAAGGTAATCAGTGTTTGCATACCTTACGCTTATCATAATCTCAGGTTACAAATTGCAAACATTATATTTGCTTTTTGTTTGGTTTGTTTGCATGTCAGGGAAATCCTTTCTGGAAACTGGTGCGCAATGTACTTAAAACTCCAACTAGCGAACAAGTAAAATGTCAGCAGCCAAAGCCTATCCTGCTCGATACTGGTGAAATGGAGCTACCATATGATTGGGCTGTAAGTCATTATCTAAATTTATCTCATCTGTCCCGAAGTTTTTGATCTTATAGTCCCTTGGCTCAGTTTTATCCTTGCAATGTCTGCTAAATACATAAATAGAAAGTTGATGGCATAGAAACTCTGTTAACTGGATAAATGCTTTGGCATGCATGCCTAGTTTAGTTCCTTTAGTAAGTCAAATTATCTTAGTGAGCTAAGGTGATTTTATAAAATTATTACATCTTATCTTGTCCTTCTTTCTCAATCATTTTGTGGTATAACCTGTCCAATTTTCTTGGAAAATAAAATTATGTTGTTGCTGAGATTTGTTACATACTGGATTTGTTTGTGAGCATAATGGTTACTAAATGCGTTATCTAGAGACGGGTGATGGTAATTGACACCAATGAACTCCTTAGGTCATATTCATTCAGATGTTTGTATTCCAGAGGATCCATCTTCTGCAGAAAGTTACATCTCTTGATTTAGTGTGTTCCTATGTTCGTTGGTAACTGCTGCTTGACATAGTCTGATTTCATTTAGATGTAGAGTAGAGACAGGCTAATAACTTGATAACTTGTATTTCTCTATTAATCTTTCTGCAATCTTGTCCACTGTGCAGCCTTCAGTACTTCCTATCCAGATCTTCCGAATTGGGCATTTCGTCATTCTTAGTGTACCAGCAGGTATGAGATTACAAATGTTACTTTTTTATGTCCACTATCACATCATTCAACAATAGAAGTTTAACAAAAGTTTTAATTATCTATTGTCTTGGTAGAGCTTGAAGTGTAATATATAAATCCTTGATAATGTAAAGTTTCTCAAATCAAACAAACCTGGAACTTGAGAAAAATTAAAAAATTTGTAGCAAACTTATGTCGAAGAATTAGATTCTGCAAATAACAGAATGCAACTCAATCCTGGCTGCAGCCTAGTAACTTGAATCGAGCTCTTTTTGATTTGTGTGCTAAAGCTCCAATGTAGTCCAATATCAGTATTCACTGCCTAAGCTCACATTATTCTGCCTCTTCTCTGGTTGATACTGTGGCCTATATATCTCATTGGGTGCTTCATGCTTGTTTGTCATTATTTTACTTTCAGAGTTCACAACTATGGCTGGGAGGCGGCTTCGTGATGCTGTAAAGACAGTTTTAAGTAATAATAAAGATTTTGGTGCCAACATTCATGTCGTTATAGCAGGGCTGACTAATACTTATTCGCAGTACGTGACTACATTTGAAGAATACGAAGTGCAAAGATATGAGGTTAGTTGTCATTTTGTGAAAGAAATACAAAACACGCAGTACAATTTCAAGATTGCAATAGGTGGAATTTTTTAACTGATGAGTCATATTAACATATCACATCACTGTAAAGAGACAGACTGAAACAGGATAGACAGACTTTTTAAGTACTATTTCAAATTTGTGTCACGCATATGCAACTATCTCATATAGCTTCCTTTAGTGAGATTAATCAATGTGCTTGCATTTTCATATGCACCATTTCTCAGGGGAATATGGTAATTGCTATGTGACCTTCAAACTTCGATTTTCATGATATCAGGGTGCTTCTACATTATATGGTCCACACACACTGAGCGCGTATATTCAGGAATTCCAGAAGCTTGCAAACGCTCTCCTCAGGGGCCAACCAGTGGAACCAGGCCCACAACCGCCCAATCTCCTGGGCAAGCAAATAAGCCTACTCCCGCCAGTGGTGATGGATGGAACCCCGCTTGGTGTAAACTTTGGGGACGTCATCACTGACATACCAGGGAACTCCACCTTTAGGAGAGGCGAAATGGTGTCGGTTAAGTTCTGGTCGGCTTGCCCTCGTAACGACCTTATGACAGAAGGTACATTTGCCCTTGTGGAAGTCCTCCAACATAAGGACACTTGGGTTCCTGTTTATGATGATGATGATTTCTGCCTGCGCTTCAAGTGGTCAAGACCTGCCAGGCTTAGCCCTCGGAGTCAAGCAACCATAGAATGGAGAATCCCACAAAGTGCTTCCCCCGGTGTGTACCGAATCAGACATTTTGGTGCATCAAAGAGCTTACTTGGGTCAATTCGTCACTTCACAGGTTCATCCAGTGCATTTGTATTGGCAGCATAAAGGAAGGCTTACGCTTACTGTTTATAACATATCCACATGTTCAGTACTTTGAAACTCGAAAGTGATACATCTATTTTCTTCGGAATTTATGAATGTATTGAATTCACAGGAAAAAATGAAAAATACCTTGAATCCCATAGAAGGGTTTTCTACACATATCCTCTACTCTCAGCTGATCAATGTATGTATTTTTGTCACTAGTAATTATTTCGGATCCAGCTTGTCTCCTCTACCTTTCCCATTCGCTGCCATTCTTTCCTTTAAAACGACGCCGTTTTACTAAGAACTGAAATCTGGGCCGTTTATTTGTAATAAGTGATTCAACGGTGATGATAAGCAAATAATTTAAACGACGTCGTTTTGATTATGGCATCTGATCCGTCGAATTTCCCAATCAATCTCAACCATCCATGTAATATCATGTTAAAGTGTCGTTTTTTTCACTTGCATCAGCAAAACTGGCGCGCTTCGTCTTTTTCCTTCGCCAATATCCATTTGCCCGGGAAAATCAAAAACCTGGTAGGAGGACTTCTTTGAGAGGAGAAATCACAAGGGAGCTAAAGAGCTGTCTTTAATCAAAGGTTGATGAGTAAATAACTGTCTTCAATTAAATACCCAAAATTTTTTTGATGTTTCATATTTACTTTTTGCATTTATGATTTTTATAATCTGTGTTCATAATCTTCAAAGTAAATTAGGAAACTAAATATTATGTTTTTGTTTTGTATGTATATATGGCTATTCCTATTTATAAATATTTTTTTTTGTTTGGTTTGTAAGTTTTTTTTAATGTCTTTGTGCAAGATGTTTATTTGCGTGAAAGTTGCTGTGTCATGCATGTGCATAAGTTTTTTTTTTTTATATGTGTGTTTGTACGCTTTGGTTAAGATATAGATGTGAGGGAGTAAATAAATAAATGCTAGTTAATATGAGAGAGTAGTATAATTTGTAAAGGCGGGCAGTTTGCCATGAGATCACATTTTTTATGTCTTAGCAGCTCTGAATTTGTGTTTATATTGGGTATATATTTTTTGATTTTGTAGGAGGCTTATATGATGGATATAAATTTAACTCCTAGGCTTGATCTTGAATTTAACGATATAGAAGAAGCATATGAGTTCTGGAAGTCATATGGTAGAAGCACTGGTTTTGGTGTTCGAAAACAAAGCTTCAACAAAAGTAAAAAAGATAAGTCAAAGTATTCCTCTTATCTATATGTTTGTTCTAAAGAAGGGGTGAGAAAACCAGACATTCGAGATGTGAAAACAAAGAAGCCTAGAGATGAGACAAGAACAGGATGCAAAGCTAGAATGAGAGTTAAATTAGTAAAGGGGAAATACAAAATAAGTGAAGTTTTCCTAGATCATAATCATCCTCTTCAGCCTCCTGAAGCTGTTCACTTGTTTGCATCATATCGAGGATTATCATCAACTCAATGTTATGAATTAGAAAATGCTGAAAAAGTGGGGATTAGTAAAATATCAGCATTCAATTTGCAGAGTCAATATGCTGGAGGTCGAACCAATTTAGGATATACAAGAAGTGATGTAAAAAATTATCTTAATTGAAGAAGGCAACGAGCCATGAAATATGGTGAAATCGATATAGACAATGTGGTGTGGTGTATGATATCAAGGGGAAACAAATTTAAGTTGATCCTAAACTACAAAGGTCAAATCGATATAGACAATTATGCCCCTTGCTTGTTACATTAGCAAATGATGCATCAGAAAGTTCAGAGGCATTCTCACTTATTCATGAAGCTGTTTTGGAACTAAGTAAAAAAGTGACCAAGCTTCACATAAAATACCCATCACATGATGGTAAGGGTGATGAGAATGGTGTGGGGACCCATGATGGCAATAATGATGGAGGCAAAGTTGTTGGATTTAAAAAGAGATATGGTAGAAAGATAAGCAAGCGGATAAAGAGTTGTGTTGAACTCGGTCCAAGAAGAAGGAGAATGAAAACTTCTAAAAAGCTTCCTCAAGCTTCACAGGTATTCTTTTGATTGGTTTACTTTTGTTACATATAATTATTATTACTTATTTTATGTCTTTCCAAATGTGTTTTAGGGACACCATAATCAACTTCAACAATATGAGACAACAACTCAAGTACCGCATAATAATATGATGTTGGGTGATTCTCAATCAAGTCAAATGACTTTTACAAATTTATTGATGGTATGTCATATAGCATCCTCAACTACTTTGTTTATAGAATACATGTATATATTAAGACATTCTTTTATTTCTTGATCGTAGGCAACAGTTGACAGTGACATTACATCACTTGGACCATTGGAATTCAGCCAAACATATAATACTGGTAAGCAAGAAGAAAAATGATAATAGCAAAAAATAATTTAGTCACTTTTATTAAAATCTAAAATTTCTTACATAGTATTGTTTCATCTTAAGAAAGTGGAAACTTTCAAGACTCTTGCTATTATATTCATTAACACTACAAAGTTACACTCTGTTACAATTACAGGTTCAACGGTTGACTTAGATCATCCTACATGAAGCCTCCATTCCTCCTTATTATGTCCAGCTATTTCGTACGGCTTATGACTTCCTTGTGGCTGCTCCTTTTTTGGTCAAGCAAGCTCACCGTTTTGTTCTTCTGGCTGCTCTCTTTCAATTCTTAGGTCAAGCAAGCCTTTCATGTTGTTTTTTGTCAAGGATGTTCATGTTTTCTCAATTGATGTAGTTTGAGTTGGCTCTATTTTTGGGTCAAGATTGCCTATTATTTGTGTAATCTGTTATGAAACAAAGCCCACAATTAGTCACATAACTAGTTTCATTCTTATATCATAAAATTCAAGAGTTATGGTAGGAAAAATGACAGATCTAATCCTAGCAAATAATCAACTTGGCTAAAGCCATTTCAGATTCAGAATGAAATCGAGAGTAATGCAACGATGCACTTGTTCAGAACCAGCAAGATCAGTTAGGCTAGTGCACTCAAGAATGATTTGAAACAGCAAAATAGACAAGTCATAGTAGCAAATGTTAACTGAAAAAATAACTCAGAATAGTTTTTAAGATTGATGCAAATGTTTGGCTTGGTTGAGCAATGGTTATATTAAGCAATTAGTAACAGCAAAAATAACTTACAACAGCCAAGTCATAGTAGCAAATATTAACTGAAAAAAAAACTCAGAATAGCAAAAGTAAATCAGAACGGTTTTTAAGATTGATGCAAATGTTTGGCTTGGTTGAGCAATGGTTATATTAAGCAATTAGTAACAGCAAAAATAACTTATAACAGCCAAGTCATAGTAGCAAATATTAACTGAAAAAAAAAACTTAGAACAGCAAAAGTAAATCAGAACAGTTTTTAAGATTGATGCAAATGTTTGGCTTGGTTGAGCAATGGTTATATTAAGCAATTAGTAACAGCAAAAATAACTTACAACAGCCAAGTCATAGTAGCAAATATTAACTAAAAAAAAAAACTCAGAACAGCAAAAGTAAATCAGAACAGTTTTTAAGATTGATGCAAATGTTTGGCTTGGTTGAGCAATGGTTATATTAAGCAATTAGTAACAGCAAAAATAACTCAGAATAGCCAAGTCATAGCAGCAAATATTAACTGAAAAAAAAAAAAATCAGAACAGTTTTTAAGATTGATGCAAATGTTTGGCTTGGTTGAGCAATGGTTATATTGAGCAATTAGGAACAGCAAAAATAACTCAGAACAGCCAAGTCATAGCAGCAAATGTTCACTCACAAAAGAAGCACAAAGTCATTTCATATTGGTAATAATCCAAAAAATGGACACACACATAAACATACATGTATGCATATGGAAAGAGAGGGACCTTGTTTCGATACATGTATGCATCTGCTGAAGTTGATCCTTTTTCCCCAAGGCCAATGCTTCGCTGCTTTTTCGTTTCTTCAAGATAATCTCTAGAATATAGTTCAAGGGTTTGGGATCCTCCTCAGCCATGGTTTCTGCAATAACAAGAAAATATCATGAATAAACCACTTCTTTTTGTTGGATATATTGCATTTTATTTTTTGTCATCTGTCTAAAAGATAACTTGAAAAGACAGAATTATATAGAGTATTTGCTTTTAAGAGATTATTAAAATTAAAATACTAAATTTCTTATTTTTCTATTATTTTGAAAAAAAGGTTAAACAGAGGATGTTGAGACCCCATTTTATTTGTGAAATTCCTAACACAACTTGAACAATGTTGGACAAAACCTGGTGACAAAGAGGTTGACAAGGAAACTTAAGGCTAAATTCAAAATATGAAATAGGAAAAATATTTACATGCCTGCAGTATTTTATAAGTGGATTGAGGCTGTGTTATTATATAGCACATAATTCCAAACATATTACACATGACAAATGTATTATGCAAAAGTAAAGTTCTCCTTCTTGTTTTCCTTATATTTAATCCATGAACATAACTGATTCAGTAATTGATACAGCGTAAACAATGAGCATGCTTCATCCAAGTTTCAAAACATCACTCCGATTACATATAGTAAAGAGCAAAAAGTTTATATTACCCAAAAAAAATAGGAAGAAGTTCAGTACAAGATGAGTTCCTACAAATGGAAAAGGAACACGTTCACTTTTCATCACTGTTCTCCGAGCTCTACGATTAAACAGATTTGGAAAATTAATAGAAATACAAAGAATGGTAAGACAACGGAACCTGGGATGAATACGGTGGAGTCGGTGGTGGCAGTTGGAGGTACGCTGGACGACGGGGGCGACGATTCAGCATCAGCAATGCCCTTGATGAGGCAACACCAGAAGTGTGGAATGTTTTTTGTGGTTAACATATTCAGTGTATGCTTTAAACGACAAGAGAGAGCAAGATTTCATAACAGATCAGAGCTCCTTCAAGTAATTAAGCTATTCAACCAGATCTGTGGCTTGTTCTCTGCAAACGATGAAATGAAGAGCAAACTGCCCTCACAGCCAACGGGTAAGATTAAACAAGCATGGACGGCTGAGATCTCTTTTTGAGTTACAAAACAGCGTCGTTTTAAAGTATAGGAGGGCAGCGAATGGAAAAGGTAAAGGAGACAAGCCAGGTCCAATTATTTCATGATAATAGTTATTGTAAAGTAGCCTCTGGATTTGGTCTTGTCCCATGTAATGTATGATTACCCCTATTTGTAACATTACGTTTCTAATATCAGAGATATAACTTAATTTTTTTTTTGAAGACCTGGATTAATGATAAATATTCTCAACAATATATGGTCTCAATAATTTTCAAATGTTCACATTAGCAAATTAAGGTATCAAGTAGTAAACTGTAATCACGAATCAGACGAGAAAACACAACGAAAAAATTTTCAAAAGTCAGTTAACAGTAACGGGGTTATAACTTTGATTGGTGGGACTGAATATTCACATTAGTAGCAAGCAATCGATTATTTCTATCGATGTATTAATATCAATATATGTTGGACTTTAGGTCCAGGTCCGCCCTTGATGGGCCGGACTATTTGATTAGGAAATAAGTAGCCTAATCAAATAAGAATAAAATCAGCATAAGATGCAGATTTGGGAATATTTAGCAATAATTATGGATTTGTTAAAAGAGGAACAAATCACCATAATTAGGGAATTTATTGAGAGACAATTAATTCTTGTCTTGGAGGGCAAGAAGGAGTGCACACGTTTCCTAATTAGTGGCCTCCATAAACCACTATAAATAGGGTGTGCCTCCTCAATTGCAACTTGCCCCGCCATTGAGTTTTCTGGCAATTCCCTTCTCTCCTACCATCTTTCTGGTTCTGGTGATCTGCTGTGGAAATCACAATTAGGCTCTAGTAGTCTAATAATTGTGTGGGCACAAGTATGGAGTATTGGAGCTTTGACCCGAATCCGAACATGGATTCGTCCAGGTACGCCTAATCTCCTTATTAGTTGAATATTTTTCCTACAATATAAAATATTAAACTAGTACTAAAATATAAAATTATAATAATTAATGTTAGTAAATAGTCATGACTATTGTGAACAGGTTAACAGCACATCTCATTTTCAAATTTCCTGCAATTTCTCCAAATAAATTTTGTCCACTGTTTGGCATAGATATAATTGTAGTGCTATAGAATAGGGTCTTTAATTTTATGAGGAAACCCTTTCCAGTATCCATACTTCTTTTTAATTTTCAATTTGGTACCAGTGTGTTTTTTTTCTTAATTAAATACTTCAATTTTACTCGATTAGTAATGTTAACTCTTGTACATGAAATATCGATGCTAATAGAACAAAATTAGAGAAGCCAATGATATTAATCAAACAAAATTAATTATTTAATTAAAAGAAAAAAGACACACAGATACTATATTAAAAATTGGATGCAAAGTATCGGAAGCTATAAATGAGTTTTCCTTTGAGTGGAAAGGAGGTCAAGGCCAAAGGCTGCGACGTCGTTTAATATGTGGGCCCCGCATCGCCAATTCTATTGCGCCGAGACCGCGTTCCCTTCAGGCACAGTCGCGCCGTTGGCGTCTGCAGAACAACACATCAGCAGTCGGCGAACAATTGTCTAGCCATCAACGAGAGAAGCCAGGTCCGGACTGAGCCTATTGAAAAAGTTTCGAAATTTTAAGCCTGAGAGTGGGAGAGTCACAGACATCGCGAAGAAGAAAACAGAAGAAGCAGCTCTTTCGACCTGTTCAAAGTTAAGAAAAAATGTCAGTCCAAGAATATCTGGATAAGCACTTGCTTTCCCGGAAAATCGAAGATGCCGTCAATGCTGCTGTTAGGGCCAAGACCCCCGATCCTGTGCTCTTCATTGTAACTTTCACTCCATCTCATCACGTTTTTTGTTTTTTTTAACCGAGTCGCGAAAATGCTATAGAGCAACTTGGGTTACATGTTTTTTTTTTTTAAATCTTATGTGAGGTCAGTCCAATCATATGAGAAAAGCAGTTCAGTCTGTGATCACGAAATTAAGGCGAGGCAGATCCTTGATAGCCGAGGAATTCCAACTGTTGAAGTGGACTTGCACACTAATAAAGGCATGTTTCGTGTTTCGGTTCCCAGCGGCCGTTCTACTGGGATGTAAGTGTTGCTGCGTCTTGTCCTGCTTTAAAGTGTTCAATTATAAATTTGATATTTTTGAAATATATCAATTGTGATGATCTATGGAAAATTAGTAAAATATTGGAGAGGGTGAAATTTTCGGATTTCCTTGTTGGATTAGAATTTCTTGCCTTGTTTGATAGTCGGCCGATCAGTTTTAAATCCTTATCATTTGATGCAGCCACTGTATTGTGGTTTTGTAATGGCTGCGTTTCATGTCTTTCTGCTGTCACTCCCGCTTTTATATTAACCATATTGTCAAGTATGGGTGATTAGGCTCAGCAATCTGCTTGTGTGTGTTTGTGATTATTGTTGCTAGATGTTTGATTTTCTCTAAAATTTTCTCAATCATATACATAATTTACATTAACAGTTTAAATTAAGGACTTCAGGTACGAGGCTGTAGAGTTACGTGATGGGGACAAGGGTGTATATCTTGGAAATACTGAAATAGTGTGGCTAAGCAGTTAAAAATATTAATGAAAAAATAACTGAAGCACTGATTGGTATGGACCCAACACTGCAATCCCAAATTGATCAGGCCATGATAGATCTGGACAAAACAGAGAAGAAGGTAGTTGTTTTCCTCTTGAATCCAAACACAAGTAATTGCTTGTTGGAAGCAAGTAATCGTTGGTGTACTTCGTCGTGTCAGTTTTTGTTGCATTCTAGGATGAAAATGTTATTGTTGGAAGCAAATTTATTTTCAGATATCTTGTCCTTGTAGAATTCTTTATTGTTACGTGTTTGCTTTTATTTGTAGGGAGAGCTTGGAGTCAATGCTACATTAGCTGTGTCCATTGCTGCTTGTAAGGCTGGAGCTGAGGAAAAGGAGGCATGCTTTTTTGTTAATTTGAAGTATTTTTCTAGTTTATTATCTGAAAAGAAATTTGTTTGTCCTTTCAAAGCGATTTAAAAAATAAAACATAAAAATATCAGGTTCCACTTTACAAGCACATTTCTGATCTTTCTGGAAAAACCAGTCCGACGCTTTCTGTTTCTGCCTTTACCGTTATAAGTGGTGGAAAACATGCTGGAAATAATCTTGCCATTCAGGTAATCATAGCTCGCTTACTTAAACTTGCAGTGCAATATGTTGGACGTTTTCATTATTATTCTATTTAGGGTTAATAGTTAATACAATGTTTGGTCCTTATAGTTTGTTTTCATTTTGATTTTGATCCCTATATTTAGGTTTTGGTCTCTCGAGTTTCTTTCTGTTTAAAACGTTAGTCTCTGTAGTGTAATTAGAGCTTTGACCATTGCAATTTCGGATAGAAGCAAGGTTGGGGGAAAATGCTTTAATTACACTTAAAATTAGGTAGTATTTGCTTAAACCAATCTTTGGCCAGTAAATTGAGTTTCTATGCAAGTTTTCACTATTATTAAAACTGCACTAATTGAATATCAAATTACTGCACACTTTTATTCTTAGAGATAAAGTAAACTGCAATAATTGAATGCAAAATTTTGCTACATCAGTATGAAATTAAGTATAATTTGTTAGAAAGATGTGACGAGCATGTTTAATTGTTAGGAATACTCTCTCTTTCTCTGTTATATTGGCAAATTTGGCAGAGGTCAGACACAGCATCTGGAAAACCCCTTAATTTCCAGCGCACACAGTTGAATAGTGCTGCAGGGTATCGTAATTTTAGCGAACCCCTCTGTCCATTAATTACCATTAACATGCATGAATCTACAGTTGCTATGCCTCCCGAAATGGCAGAGATCAGAAACAGAGCATCGCTTTTAATGTGTTTTGATCATTTGGAACATCTGAACATATTCATCAGAGAAGGAAAACCATAAATCAAAACGTTACAGTTTGTGATCCAGATAAAAAATAAATATGTGGTTTTTCATCACCCCAGGCTAACCCTAAAACTCTTGAGAAGTACTCTTTTTCGGAAATGGAGATCTTACATTTAAGATCAAAACAAAATCTTTAACTACCTCCTACATTTAGAACCAGGAGGAGTAAAAAAAGAATGTATCCTAACCCATCAAGGATACTAAAAGGGGACCATAAAACTGAGGCCAGATGCCTTAGCTAATTCCAATAGCACCCAAATCCCAAATTGACCAACTTGTGAAGCAAAAGACAGATATACCCCATATAATAACTACATCTATAAATAAAAAGTGAATTAAAATTTCTTCAGTGCAACTGCATGGCTAACAGTTTTGACAGGCAACAGGATTCTGTCTTTAAAGACAAAGGAAGACAGAAAGGGAAGATTTTAGGCATCATTTTTACGTGACTACTGACTACCAGAAAGCGTAGTTGCATTCTCAAGCCACATGAGAACTTTGCTTTACTTCATCACTAAATACCATTCAGCATAAAGATAAACCACATAGTGGTTTGCACTATTCACTCAATCACAGAATCAGGCATTCCATGCACAGTTGACAGGAGTTTGATCATAACATTCCAAAACAAAAATTTCCTTCTTGATCAAAACAAACAGAAAAATAATTGATATGTTACCATCTTATTTCTTTTTGCATCATCGTCACTGTCGTTTCTATCATCATCCACTTCCCTGAAATAATAGTTTCCAAAATTCAGCATACAGAAAAGGTTATTCCAGTAAACAGAATCTTCTAACCAATAAAAGAAAACCACAAACCTTCTGTTACAGACAATACGGTCATCTCCAGAACCAACGTGACCACCTAAATCAGGAACCTTGCTGACAATATCTTTCAGAAAATCGAAGACCTTAGAAGTCTGTACACATTGTTTTCTACAAAGGCAAAGATACACTTAACTTAAGCTGTTAGATACAGAAAGGAGAAGGGAAGGCAAATAATCGGAAAATTTTCCAAAAGCAATAAATCCCAACTTCTCAACCTTTTCATTTGTAATATTGTTTTCAGATGCAAATGCAAAATTATTGATGCAAAAAATGCAAGATAAGAGCGTATTTATCATTTTAGGCGTCTTCAATCCAAAACTAGAAAAATCCAAAGGCTTATATGGCCAAAACACATCATCATCACATTTGGATCACTCCCATTCTTAACTAAACTTCATTAGAAACAGCAACGTACAACTGAGAGAAAACATTTTCATCTACCATACTTACAAAGGGAACATACTAGAAGTCATTGAATCAAGATTAACAAGTGGAAATAACACTTACAAGTGAAATGAATTCATTGTCTTTGCCCCTCTTCTCAATGTTATTTCATGCGTCCTATCACATAAATCTTGCAGAAACAGTTTTGCCAAGGATAAGTTATCACATATTCCCTACACAGACAAAAAATAACATGACTACTTACAATAAAGTTATCGAGCTTCTAGAAAGCTGGAGGAAAGTGCGACTAGAATACGTTTTTTTTTTTCCACAATAAAGTTATCGAGCTTCTCTGTCTCCTGGAATGTCACGACCACCTCCATTGAACAAAGGGAATGACCGATTAAGGGGGGACCGAGGAAGGTTGGAGAAAGGAACCGAATCCTCTCAGCGACAGATGGTGGATGGCGACAAGCTCTGCACTTCCGCCATCTGATTCCGTCATCGGCCTTGTTAGAAAAGAACTCCGAAAGCTAGGGATTTTAGAAGCAAAGGGGAAATTGAATCGACGGCCAAGATTCCAACACAAAGGACGGTGGAGATGCACTTTTAAGAACTAGATGATGTGTCTCTCCCTGAAAGCAAAGGGGAAATTGAATCGACGGCCAAGATTCCAACACAAAGGACGGTGGAGATGCACTTTTAAGAACCAGACGATGTGTCTCTCCCTGAACGCTCACATCAATATTGGACGGATAGAATTGAGAGATATTGAGGACACTGCTACTGCTACTACTGAGAGAATATAAAGTGTTTTTGGAACAGTGATTGTCAATTGGACTTATTTTAATTGGGCTTGTTGTAATATTACTTGTGATAAAAATCAAATTATGTAATGTGATTTATGTTTGGATTGGCGATTGTCAATTGGGCTTTTGCAAAAATAAAACTTGTTTGAATTGGCGATTGTCAATTAGGTTTTTGTGATAATGATAAGAGAGAAATATAATTAAAAATTATAAAAAATTTATAATAGTTAAAGTTGGGAAATTAGACAATTAAAAAATGCACAATGTGATGAAATAATATTACATAACCAATTGGATCACATGTTCCGTACAATTTGATCTCTAATTGAGTCACGAATTTGATTCATTTAAGAGGAATATCACCTGCCATAATTTGTCGTGGAAGATTGTTCAGCTACACTATTATTATCTACATCAACAAGATTCCCAGCTTCACCTTGGCGAAACACTACGTCTTCAATATCATTTCGCCTAATAAAATTATATAGGGCCATTGTTGCACAAACAATGCGAACTTGTGTCTGATAGCTATACTTGCGCATGTTTTGCAACAATTGAAATCGATTCTTCCACACTCCAAAAGTTCTTTCAATAGTAGACCTTAAACTAGAATGATAAAAATTAAAGGTCTCATTAGCGTTTCTAAATCCGGGTTGGCGGCTAAATTCTGGAAGATGGTAATGCTCACGTCTATAAGGACCGAGGTACCCAAGTTGTGTCAGATAGCCAGCGTCAACCAAATAATATTTGCCTAATAAAAGTTTAAATCAATCCAAACTATTAGATTCATTAAAGTGTAAAATGAAAGTAATTGAATGGAAGGTGACGGAGCTATACCTGCAGGTGGATGAGGGAAGTTATTAGATGGATTAGAAACAGCAGATTCGAACACACGAGCATCATGTGCAGTACCTTCCCAGCCCGCCATAACAAACGTAAAGCACATGTCTCAATCACATACAGCCATTACATTCTGTGTTGGATATCCCTTTCTGCCGATATATCTCTCGCGGTTCGTTCCAGTGATCACACACCTAATGTGGATTCCATCTATTGCTCCAATAGCATCTTGGAAGTATGGATAATAACGGGGATCATCTTTTATTTTTGGGTGGCATACACTGAATTCGGGATCGTACGGTCTGATATTGTCCCCCGCTAGACTAATGCAAGCATCTAATACCTTGTGCAAAAGCCTACTGACCGTTTCCCCTGAATGTTGAAAGAGCTCTTGAACCACCCTATTGCCTACTCCATGGCCGACGGTGAGCAAGAACATTGCAACCATTTCCTCGATCCCAATGTTCATTGAATTCTGTAAGCCATGTTCGACCAATTTATGACACAAGCTATAAAAGACATGTTTTTCCACTCTAAACATGTCATGACAGCATGAACCATGTGTTGCCAATACCTCTTGCACCCATAAATGACCAGTATGTGTACTTGTTTTTCGCAGTTCTTTACACATGAAAGGCACCCAATATTGACAGATCAACGCAGTCAATCGCTCATACTCATTTACTTCATTATTTATAAGAGATATAAGTCGAGACTGGTCATCTTCCTCCACCATGTCAGGTAAGTGTTGATTACTCGAACTTGCCATTGATTATGTACCCTGTGAGTGTGATTAAAAATTCAAGTATGAGTAATGGAATGAAAAAAAACTCCAAATAAGAACTCAATGGCATACAATAACTGGCATAACATAGTTTACACAAAGCATAATGTCATGAAGTCAAATAAAACATAGTTTAGGTACATCTAGGATTCATAAATCATAAACTCCAACCACGGAACCACGAACTCCATGTTTCGTTTACAAAGTGACATAAACGTCTCCCGGTTAGTCTTATCCGCGATTAGCTTGATGCAGCGGTGACGAAAGCTCTTATCACGTACGACTTCCTCAATGCCAAGTAGTTCATTCATAACAGCATCAACACTAACATCTTTAATAGCATCTAATGTTGCCGCTCTGTCCTTGGATGCATTTGCCATCACACTAACTGTATCAGCGATTTGCTTGAAGCTGGCATTTTCTGCTTCTTTCTCTGCCCAGACCTTTCACCCATCTTCCTCTTACCCCGACTTCCTGACTCAGTACCACCATTTGATAGAGTACTTGTTGTTAAGCCAATGCTTGCTAGCTCATCCATCACTCCGGTACTAGGCACGGGGTTAGCACCAAACATATCATCTTCACTATCCCCTGAGCCTTCCTCTTCATCCATAGTGGGTCGATACACATCTTCGTCATTCTCCTGCTGTGTCTGAGGCTGTGTGAAAGAGGGTACAAATACATCATCGCCGCTTGCCATTACATCATTGAAAATAATTCTTAATTCATTCTCAAACTTAAGGCTTGTGTGTCTAAACTTTCTATATGCTGGCTTCTCCTGCATGCAAACAAGAAACCAAAAAACAATTACTTTACCAAAATTATTTAGTTAAGAGGGAAAAATGAAAGATTTAAGTTACAACAAAATTGTTTTACCTGTAGTTTTCGCTGCCACCACTCATTTGATGCGATGACTTTGTTCGTTGTAGGATGTCTGCCCACCCCAATCTCTTTGATTAAAGAATCCCAAGTCTTGAAATGCTCTCGGCCTTGAAATCCTGCCAATATTACTGGAGTAAAGCATCGAGTAACCAAAAGTTTATTGGAAGGTTTACTCGAGTTGGTACCCGAGTAACCTATGCAGAAAAGAATGCATTACTCGAGTAGGTACCCGAGTAAACATGCATTTCCAAAGGTTTGAAATTTAGTTATTCCATGCACTACCCGGGTAATCTTATATTTGTGTATTGACTTGCAGTTTTATCAAAGTTTTCCGATGATACTCGAGTAAGTACTCGAGTAAACTTTAAGGGATACTCGAGTAGCTACTCGAGTATGGAAACCCAGAAACTTAGAAATCATTCTAACGTTCATTGATTTGTTTCCTATATGATTAACCTTTCATTGTATTAGTATTTTTAGCATATCTATAGATAAATAATGAAGAGATCTTACCAAATAAGGAAAGTCAAAAGCAACGTTTAAATGTCACCGACCGCTACCTACCACAAACGTATTTCTTTCAAATACTGGAAATGTCAATAATGGTTGCGCACGCTCCAACGGGCATGAAGAAAAACGTTCCAACAATCATTACCAACGCATCTATATATATGGGAACCTCCAAACAGAGAAGAACCAACCAAGAACACACACACGAACGTATTATCTAGTTCATTGCTCTGTTTTACATTATACTTGTAATTCTATGCTTCAGTGATTCTTATTCACTCTGTGAGAGAGATATTTCATTCAACTCAATATTTGTTATTGAGGTAACTTAAGGTTGTGGAATCTTGAGTTGGGATTGGATTACAACTTGTAAGGAGGAGCGAGTGTCCAGGCGAAGGAACTTGCTTGTACTGAGGTGCCAAGAACCCACTGAATCTTGGAAGTTATAGTGAAACTCTCAGAGAAGCTCTGAGGACTGGACGTAGGTCAAAGTGGTTGTGGCCGAACCAGTATAACTCTCGGTGTACACTTCGGTGATATTTCTCCTTACTCTTTATTGCTTTTTATACACCGTCAAGTTTTTATATTTGCAACGAAATTTAAGTATCACCCAATTCACCCCCCCTTTGGGTGAAACGCTTGCTCTAACAATAACAACTATACTTTCTCGGTTCCATATTTTTCCCGTAGTGACATAACTCATTGAGATCTCTTCATTATTTTCAGGTACCTCGACCTCTTCTGGGGTCTTTTGATTAGTTATGTCTGCCTCCTCAACTTGACCATCTTGGTTAATCGCTCCCTTTTTCTTTCTAGGAGTTTTGTCTTTGGAACCAATTGGCCTACCACGCTTCAAGCGTGGCTTAGTTTCATTTGCAATTGATGGTTGTCCTACTGGGACATCAATTCTAATTGGAGCATTTTCATCTGGAATGTGAGATTTGGTAATTCTCTTAAGGTCAGTAAATGCATCTGGCAGTTGATTTGCAATATTTTGCAAATGAACTATTTTTTGAACTTCAAGCTCACGTTGTTGTGTACGAGGATCTATATGTGATAGTGATGTTGTTTTCCATGTAATTTCTTTATTCAGCTGCTTATTATCTCCCCCTAATATTGGAAAAATTGTCTCATCAAAATAACAATCATCAAAACGTGCTGTAAATAAATCTCCAGTTGAAGACTCTAAATACTTGATTATAGAGGGAGATTCATAGCCAACATATATTCCTAACCTCCTTTGAGGTTCCATCTTTGTGCGTTGTGGTGGAGCAATAGGAACAAATACCACACATCCAAAAATTCTAAGATGGGGAATATTTGGCTCCTGACCAAAAGCCAATTGTAATGAGGAGAATTCATGATAAATATTTTCTTCTTGGGACTTGTATTTCTCTGTTGCACCAAAGATTTCCTAACAAACATTTAACTCATATACCTCAACATTAAGGTACTTTCTTTCATTATTAGTCATATTTTTCATTTTAGCTTTGTCTTCCATCTCTCTTCTCCTCTTGAGCACTATTATGTTGCCTTATATATATATATATATATATATATATATATATGCAATTTTCTTAGTTCCAAACTTTCATTATTGAAAGGCATACAAATACTTTTCAATTTGTATTTTATTTTAGTATTGATAATTTATTGCCTCCTCTTCCAATTCATTGTATTGAAATTTCTTCTACTCCTTAACATTCTTATATGATATGTGCAAGTTTCATACATTAATTATGATATAATATGATATATATTGGAATCAAATTGGTTTTAAGTGAAATTGTGAAAAAAATCCTATATCATATTTGAATTAAGAAAATGATAAAATTCATTATGAATAGTTTATGATTTGTTAGACAAAATCATTTTCGTAATGTGCATGAACTATATATATAGTGCAAGTCAAATTTATGGATGATCAAACAGTAAGAAATATTTGAAAGAAGACCATGTATTATAAAACATTTATCTTTACATTTCTCTCAAATTAATTTTAGCCCCTAAACATCAGAATTCATTGCAATAAGATCTTTATGTATTTTGATTATGGATCTCCTCATATTTTTCTTTATGTAGTGGTAAATTCTAAACATTTCATATTTTGAATATGCATCAAAAGAGGCAAATTGAAGCATATTATTACTATTATTATTATTATTATTATTATTATTATTATTATTATTATTATTATTATTAATGAGTAATAAAATTTTATAAATATGTGATAATATATTTTAGTTCCTGAAGAACATAAATGTAACAAAGTCGATATAGTTCCTGAAGAACTAATATAGTTTTTCTTAAATTCTATGGGCAGAAGAAGAATTGATTAAGGAAAGTTATAACCCGTAATTGATTAAGGAAAGTTATAAGCCATAGATTTACATTAGAGTTTTACTCTATTACAGGGTTTAAATGATAGTCTAATTGACTGAAATCCATGATTAGTTGAGTTATGAAGTACTTGAGTTTTGAAATGAAAGATATATTATTAGCTTGCTATATACAAATTTGTCTTTGAAATAGAGAACTAAAGAAAGTATATTTATATGACTCACATTTGAGGGGGAGATTGTTAGAATATAAGTGTGAGTTAATATTGAAAAGTTTTACTCATATACTTCCTCACAAAACCTATTGATCTCCGAAAAATGGATGTCATATTGACATTTTATATCAATACTTATGGAAATTAAAATGTTTGTTGTTGGTTAAGCAGCATGTCATAGTAAACCAGCAGTTTACTAATCCAAACAAATATATTGTTGGCATGACTTGTTTGATTCATTCAAGTCATATATAAAAGATTACGTATGACATCCATTGAAGAACTAGAAGATTCTTCATAAATAGCCAACATATTATATAATTCAAGAGTTATCATGTGCTACTTGTTCTCAAAGAAATTTGATTATGAGAGTATCACAAGTTATGACTTGGAATGGATCTCTATATTTCTGGAAATAAATAAACTCATGTATAGGCCCATTCAAATATCATGTAAACCATATCAATGTTCAATAATTTTGACAGATGCATTTATAATATGGTTACATGTGATATTACTATTAGTTTGCAACCTGAAGTTTGCAAGAATGTTTGAATAAATCTTATGTTAAGCGCAATTTTCAGATTATATGATTCATTCATTGAAGCCTCCATAAATAGCTAGATTAATACTTATGAGAACAAAATTTATATTTCAATGTTGGCATATTTGATCTTACATATTGCAGCACTTATATTAGCCAACCAAATTCTCCCGATATAATTGGCTTTTGGTCAGGAGCTAGGTATATTCCATCTTAAAAAGTTTGAATGTGCATTACTATTGATCCACCACAACGCACATAGATGGATATTTAAAGGAAATTGAGATAAATGTTGGGTAAGAATCTCCTTCTTGTTTGTCTCTAAATGAAACAAAGGGATGTTTCTAATGGAAACAAATGGATTTAGGAGACTTATACTGCATGGTTAGTCGATTGTCATTTGACAAAGTTTTCCTAACATGAGGGAGAGAAATTAAATAGCTGGAAAAGAAAAGAAAAAGAATGCATTATTACTATCAAATATAGATCCTCGAATATAACAATATGAACCAGAAGTTCATTTGGTTTGCATTCATGAAATATTACATAAAATCCGCCAGATGCAATTATTGACCTAAATGGGAACTACTAAATCTCATATTCCAGCTATAAGTGGCCTAATCAGCATAAATGAAAGTGAGACATGCCCGAAGTATAAGAGAATAATCAGTTCCAAAATAAAAGAGAAAGAAACAAATAATCAATATGATCATATTAAGGAGGCAGACACTCCAGATTAAGGAGGGAGACACTTCATAAGAGGTCAATACATAACTACTTGCAAAACCCTCAAAAGAGGTTCAGGTACCTGAAAGTAAGAAAGAGATCTCAATGAATTATGTCACAACAAGAAAAATGGAACTGAAAAGATAAAGTTGCCGACAACAGTTTTAGTAATAATATCACGTGATCAAATGAGGATCTTATACATAAATATGTCGGTAGAAAAAAAAAGGTGATTGGCCAACTGAAGAAGGGGACAAGACGCAATGAAAAATGTTCTTTCAGCATGTGAAATTTATGGACCTGTAGTCCAAATATGAACCTGTAGTCCAAAACATTTGAAATATTAAGTTATTTGTGATATATGAATATTCATGTGAAAATAAAGATTTTCACAAGGTTTAATGATGATTATGATGAGGTACAACATTTGGTAGTGGATACAATAATTGTTGCATATATTATTAGTCTGGTAGTATATGCAAACAAAATAATGCGTCTATTAGATATCATTATATATAGCATATGCATATGGATAGTGAATATTACATGAGAGTCTTTGAAGGATCTAAAATGTCAGAAGCATATACAAGAAAATAATTCTATATATAAAATGTTGTGCGAGTTTGAAAATAATTCAAGCATATATAATTGATTGAAAAATGAGTAATTTTACATTTTACTTGACTTGTAGATCAAGTTATCAAATGCATCAATGATTTCAAAATCACATATTTTTACCGTGGTGAATTTTCTTGTAAAGATACATTGAATTTAATGGTCCAGAAGTACCTTATACTTTATGAGAATATTTTTGTATTATGCTAATATTGTATCTATTATGATTTTATTGATAAAAATTAGTTCTTGCAAGTGCACAGTGGATAACAAAAATGAGTTGGGTGTGATAGTCCTATCAACATATTATATAATATTATTTTGTTCAAAACAAACTGAATATGTGGATGCAAGATATATTTTGATGATTTTCAGAATATTTTTTCTTTATTGTTTTCATGATGAATAAGATAAAGGCATAATATACTGATATTTTAGCATATCCAGAAGATATGTAAGAGGAATACATCTAGCAAAATATTTGATGACAATGTATCATTCATAGTTTGGTGGCTAAAAGAATGATATGCTCAACAATATATTAGAAGTGATGTTCTTATCAGGGAAGTAAAACTAATGTTATTATCAGGGGGAGTAAATACGATATTATCATCGTGTGAAATAGAGACCACGTTGTGCTCTTTTCCTTAACCAAGGTTTTGTCCCACGGGGTTTTCCTGGTAAGGTTTTTAATGAGGCAGTTTCGATTTGTATTGTGTACTCTTTTTCCTTCACTAGGTTTTTGTCCCATTGGGTTTTTTCTAGTAAGGTTTTAATGAGGCCCAATATTTTTTGATGGACATCCAAGGGGGAGTGTTGTAAAATACTAATTAAGGTGGATGTCCATAAACTCCTAACTCTTGACCTTTCATTTTCTACATCCCACAACCTCTCCAATTAATAATCTTTAGGAGTTTTCATGCCCATAACTCAAAGGTTACAATGTGTGCACTCATGAGGATTAAAGTTTGCCATTTACTTTGTGCAACTCTTAGTTGTGGTTGAGGGCCTATAAATAGAGTACTATGTACTACACTTTGTTGGCATCCAAATGAATAAGAATCACTCCCTCCTTGCTCTCTATTTCTCTCTTGTATTTCTTCATTCCCTTCATCTCAATCTCTTATACTTTCTTGATTTTATAACATTTATCAAGTTTTTCTCGTTAGTTAAATTTTTAATGGAGACCCTTCCTCAATTTTTTCTCAAATTTATTATTTATTTTCCCTTCTTTTGATACTTTTATAAACATAAATTTATCGGGTATTTTTGAGTTATTTTATTTTATTCATTAATTATTGAATATTAAATAATTGATTATTTTTTAATTTGTTAGTTAATCATATACCAATTTACATATTGATTTTTTTTATTTGTTTATTTTTCTCATTTATAAAATCTTACCAGAAAAGAAAAGGAAAATATTTATAAGGAGGAACGAGGAGAGAGAATGTTGCAACATGAGTGAGGTGCTTTAGTGTCCGTTTGGATTAGCGGTGGTAGGGGTGGTTTTTTTACGATCTGACTTTTGTAAAAATAAGATAGGATAAAAATTAGATTGTAAATGTGATTTGCGTTTGGAGTGGCGGTAGCAGAAGTGACTTTTTTTCTAACCTTAAACCTATTTAGATTAATTTTTAAAAAGTCAGTTTAGATGAAAAATAATTGAAAATGGCATAAATGTTATTGAATACTATACAAATATATTATTTGCATATATTGTGAAAATTGAAGTAAAAAAATTAAAATTAAAAATTGATAAATATGGTTATGGGAGAAGGAAGAATAAGAGATTGATTAAGGTAAGAAACATTCAATTTGCAATAGTGTCATGCCCATCGGGTAAAAATATATTTCCATTAAGTTTTAGGAATAAATTACATGAAAAATGGGGGCAAAATACCAAATAAACCCAAAAGGTCTACCAATAAACCCACGCTGAAGCTGCTTCTCCGGTGAAAAAGCACCTGCAGGCAGCTTCTCCCAAAAGCTGCTTTTTTTGCTTAAGCATATCAGCTCCAAATGCTTTGCTAAACAGAACAAATTTTATCAACTGGGCTTTTCTCTGCTTTTTTCCCTTCCAAACGCCGTCCCAAACAGATTATTTTCCCTAATCGTGAATCGTGATTCACCAAAAACAACAAAAAGTGGTTTCTGGCCAACCGTGGCTTTTGTGGGTTTGGTGAGAAGCAATTAATTTCAGTGTGTGTTTGGAACATCGATAGGAAAAATGGAGTTTATCAATTTAGCTTTTGGTAATTTTATTTTTGGTAAAAGCCCGATTGTGTAATGTGATTTATGTTTGGAACAGCGATTGTATAAATGACTTTTGTAAAAGTAAAACTTGTTTGGATTAACTTAAACACAAGTGACTTTTGTGATAATAGTAAGAGAGAGTGGGTGAAAAAATATTTTAAAGAGTTAAAAGCATCAAAAAATAGTTTAACATAATTTTTGGAACTGAAAAAATATATTAAGGATAAAATTGCAATCAGTCTGATAACACACTGGATACAGCTGAAAAAATATTTTAAGGGTTAAAAGCACCAAAAAATAGTTGAAATTAATTTTTGTAGCCGAAAAAGTACATTTAGGGTAAAGTTACAATCAGTCTGATAGCATAATGGACACAACTGAAAAAATATTTTAATCATACCAAACGTACGTACGTATAATACCTGTACGTATAATACCTGTACCGCCATCCCAAACGTCCCCTTATCTTCTTCGCCTAATCCTTAAATAAGCAACTACTTGGCCTCTTGCATGTAAACCCTAAACACGGGGAAATAATACTCTGCGCCAAGAAAGAAGCTCCTGCGCCAAGAAAGAAAGAAGCTCCTGCCCCAATGGCTTCCCCAACTTCACAGAACGAATCGGCTGGAAAAAGAAACAATTTCTCTCGTTACTTTGACTATCTCTGGAATCGTCCGAGTTACCTTCGTAATTGTCCTCCTCATTTCAGGTCACGGAACCGTTGGGAATGCTTCCCTCTGCTATTACCTTCCACCTCGCACTCTCCTTTGTATGGTCTTTCGACTTTCCTTTTTGGCTTTGTTTTGCCA
This sequence comes from Inga laurina, assembly GCA_963855925.1. Lineage (NCBI taxonomy): Eukaryota > Viridiplantae > Streptophyta > Magnoliopsida > Fabales > Fabaceae > Inga > Inga laurina. The sequence goes on along the minus strand of OY979704.1, from coordinate 15,169,424 downwards.
CCAAGATATTCAATGAGAGCGAATTCGTAAAGTTTCATGTTTCGAACTGGTTTGGTTGGTTCATTAACATGCAGCGATAAATTAAGTCCAAATTCAGTGTCTTTATTTGAAGATATTTGCGGTTCCTATATTCTTTTTCTTACTGCTCTGTCTTTTGGACTTCTAGCGTAGATTAGTTGCCATAGACTTTGAATGATTTCAATCTATGAAATATGCAAAGTTTATAATTACGTGGCACTGAACAATTTAAGGAGTTCCTTGCGGAGTTAATAGAAAATTATAAAAATATGAACTTGTCACCTCACTCATTTTATAATGAATATTCTGATTTACAAGTCTGTTGCTTTTTATCGTAGGGCTATGATTGAGCCATCTAGAATTCATGATGTTTTGGGGGGTATATTTGAACATGTTTTAAGAAATTTACATAGCATTGAACAGAATCTGCACTTTTGGGAGTACAAAGAAGAGGTTAGTACCCAGGCTTTTGCTATGTGTGGTCTATAAAGACAATAATGTTCATTGCATACCCCTCATAAGGTTGTTCTAAACTTTTGTTGCTTCCTTGTACTCTTATTTAGGGTTCAGATACTGAAAAAGCACGTTTCCTGATTTTTGAGAGAGGTCCAAGGGCTTTTATTTATGAAACAGTTCACTTGTTGCGTGGATGTAAAGCTCGTGGTTCTTCCATACAGCAGCTGAATCAATCTGCGTCTCTCTATATAAATGAGAGAATAGTTGTCTTAAGTGCTTTGAGATATTCACTTGCAACGTTCTTGACTCAGGTTAGTAGTTTGTTCCATCCCACTGTCAACTAGTTTGTGTTAACTGTTCTATGAGATGTTGACATGTATGACTGTCTTTTAACGTGCCTATATTTGACATTTGAAGGTCACAGGCGCTATTGCCGATGCTATTGGCTGTATTTTTGAATTAAAATATTCTAATATAATGACAATCTCGTTAGCTATCTTGAACTTTATCTTAATATTATTGGTTACTGAAAATATGAAAGGGTTGAGTCATCAATCCTCATGAATTACTTAATATTGTTTTGTCTAGTCAAGGTCTAATATGGACTTTCATGGATATAACGGGAAGGCCTTTTTGCTTAGTTTTTTAAATTAATGGAGAGCTCACGACAATAATAATATAGAGAGAAAGATTCTTGAAGTTAAATAAGACTGAGATTGATTAGCAACATGATGATAATGGCTATAATTTGAGTAAAATTTAACTTGAGAAATTAAGTTTGTGCACATTTGTCTTTTCTTTGGTATATGTCTTAGAGTGTGAGCCTTGGCGCAACGATAATGTTGTTTCCATGTGACCTGGAGGTCTCGAGGTCTCGAGTTCAAATCGTGGAAACAGCTTCTCCGCTTTTAGGGGTAAGGCTGCGTACATCTATCCCTCCCCAGATCCCACTTGGTGGGAATTTTGTGCACTGGGCTGCCCTTTTGAACCAGTTTGGCTGATTGGTCGGGTGTGATTCTAGTGTGTTTTACATTTGCTAAAAGTAATCTCATGCATTGTCTAACATGGCCCTTATTTTTTTCATAACAGATTTATTATGCATCAATGGTTTAACCAGTTGAACTCTGCCAACTCATGAATTTATTGCAGTTTGAAAGTATTGTACTATATCACTACCAGCTACATACTGATTGGTGTTAAAATCGACCAAATTTTCTTTTCCCCTTGCTTTTGGTTCACTTTTGCCTTTTGTTTTTCTTTTTTTCCTCTTTTTTGTTCATTGTTCTTGGTAGGACCCTCTGATGATCTATTTTTTCTATTGATGCAATCTTTTATTAAAGGGGAAATGAGAGGGAGCATATGATTTAGCCACAGATCGACAATTTTTTGATTAATAAAAGAAGCGCAGAGATATTGACAGTAAAAGAATGGATCGCTTTCTTTTATTGATTTTTCTGTTTTATCCCCTGTCTGTCCTTTGCTTTTTTTATGGAGGAGTTCTTATTGTTATTATCCTATAAGAAAAGGATGACACTGAGCTGTCTCGAATTGATGGCTTATTTATTCACTCTATCTTCAAATATAACTCCATACACAAAGCATGATTTTATAAACAAAATAGTCTAAAACTATGCTGGGAACTCAACAGAGTAGTTGAAAGCCTACAATGAAACATAAACAAATTCAATGTAATGCGTATGTAATCAATTTTGTTCAAAGCCAAAAATTTATTCATCTTAAATCAAATGTGAAATTTTGAATTTGCTCTTAGGTTATCCTTCTTATTATGTTTGAGAAAATATTTTCAGGTTTATTTGGAAGTCTATAAAATTGAAGAGTCAGTAAAGGATCCAGCAAAGAAACTGCCCTCATTATTGAGTGCAATTAATGATTCATTCACAACTTTAGAAGCATCTATTGGACATCTACATGCAACACTCCTGGTTTGCATGAACTCTTCTTTTCTTGTTCCTTTCTTTAATGCCAAATAAACTGTAGACAATTGTAGCTTGCATGCATTCATTTTCAGTATTGGTTTTCAAATCAGTTATCTTCTTGCAGAGTAATTCTCCTGTTGCTTTTCCTCTGCTGTTTGAGAAGCTGCCAGGAATAAATCATGAGGGGTATCTGTATACAGATTGTGCAATTACGGATGCTGTGAATTCTGTTCATCGAAATTTAGACAAGCTGGACGGTTATATATCCACTCTTGTAAGAGCTCTTATCTCATATTCTTACATTGGCTTATGGAGGAGATAATTATCTTAATATTACTTAAGTGCATACAATTGCTAGATAATCCATTGTATGAATTATTCTGTTGTACTTCTTAGTCTACTAGCATGCACATCTTTTGTATCTTTGTAACATTTCCTGATAATACCTTTTGATTTGGAAGAAAACTGATAACCATTAAAACCTAATTTCTTTTTGCGGCGAAAATTTTTGAATCATGCAATGACATGCATAACCTTGGAAAGAATGGCGGACCATTCAATTTTTTCCACTCACTTAATTGTCAATATTTATTTGCCTTTTGGTTTAGCACTTTGGAGCTCATTATTATTTTTGTTATCTTTAAGTTATACTTTCAAAATTGATGGCAATAAATATTTTTAATTCCGCACAAAAAAATGTTACAAAGTGAGAAAGAAAGATTTGTAAGGATTATTTTCGATCTAAGTGCTTTTACAGGATCAGTTTCTCTTCTTGAAAGTGATGTTATATATAGTCATAGGAACCACAAACATGATTCTTGAATCACATCAACAAAAATGTGTTGGGCTAAACGCTAGAAACCTGTAAGAGGTTTTTACTCCATCCTAGTAAGATCATGACTCCTAGTTGAAACCTCCATATGTTTTCATTCCCCTGATGCCCTAGCTTTGTTAGATGGTTTTGGTCCATCCTTATAAGATCATGACTCGTATTTGTTGCTCAGCAACCATGTAAAGTTGACGAACTTGTGTAGTACTGGACTGAAATAGTTGGGGATTCTCATTTTTCGACTTGTGATATATATTAAATTTAATACTTTGCAAAGATTTAAAGTTGAGCAATAGCTCTGACAGTACATTAGATTTCCTTGTTTTCAATTGGTATATACTAATTTGTTGGTAATATAATCAAATTTTAATATGCAATTCTCTAGTTGCCTTTTGCTTTGGATGTAAAATGCACTGATTGTCTTCTGTTTCAGGTTACCAAATTTAGAAAGCCGAGGAAAATAACTCAATGTTGGATCCGCTATTCATGTGGTGCACTTGGCTTGTCAATTTGTTCTATTTGGCTCCTACAACGTAGTAGATTGATGGGACTTTCAGATGTTCACAATTGGATTCCAAAAGCCAAGGACTCAATGACTAACTTCTATACAGAACGTGTTGAGCAACCGGTAAATTTCTTCTTGTCTATTTCCTAATAGAGTGTTGTCACCTTTGAGTTTCTTCCAGCCACATACAAGTATAAATTGTGGCAATTTGAAATCACATCTCATTCAGGGAGGAGCTGTTTATTTCACTTTGGCATTAACCTCTTACAATTTGCTGTTAATCTGTTGACATCTTTAATATTAATAAACCTGACATTCTGCAATACTGTATTCATGAATAATGGGCGCATATCTTTTTCTTGGATTTGCATCCTTCGTTCTTATTCCCTTATATATGTGAAATGTGCACTGCATTGTGCTTTTTGAGGTTTTGAAATTAAGGCAATAGCCTGTAGGTGGGACGGCAGCATAAAATAGGGCTAGAAATCATCTCCTAGATAGCCTTGAGTCCCCATGGTTCATAGGCAATAGCCTGTTTGGTTTGAAGGGAGGGGAGGGGATGGATGGAAAGGGTAAGAGATTACCTTTTTTGGTTTGATTAGAGGGAAGGGGAGGGTTTTTAATGATCCCTTGTTTGGTTCAAGAGGGGGAGGGGAGGATGATGATAATTAATTTACCATTATACCCTTGTTAGGTTATATAAACTAATTTATACCTTAATTTAAGTTATAGAATTTAATGAAAATTTAGTCTTATTATCAAGGTATTGAAAACCGGACTGGATACTGAACCGGTCGGGGTACTAGGTTAGATCGGAGCTAACCCGAGGCTAGATCGGTGAGGAAGTAAAGATTTCAAGGTTATTTATATGAAATTTTGAATAAAATTAATAAAAAATGATTAAATTTAATTTTTTTAATTAAAAATCTACCGGACCGGTCCAGTTGGACCACCAGTTGGCCGGTTCCCGGGCCAAACCGGTCCGGTCCGGTTTTACATACCTTGCTTTTCATTTCAATTTGTGTATTAAAAACTGGTATGAAGAGTTTTATTTCTAATTAATATAATAATTTATTTTTAAAAATGAAGTTAACAAATTTTATTTAAAAATATTATTTTTTCATTAGCTAAAGCCTCATAGCATCTGGAGAAGGTTCAGCACCTGACTGACCATTAGCAAAAGCCTTATAGCAAACAAAATATTTTTTTTTTTTATTTGAAAGTTAGCATATACCTTCCATTCGAAAGGCATGTAGCTCTGAGTCGCTTGCTCCAGCTTGTTCATCTTCTTCAATGAGGCATCTTTCTGTCTCAATCTTACACAATCTCAGCTTCGTCTTCATCTCTCAGACTTTCAATCAATCTTGGTTTTTCCCTTTTTTTTTGTCTTCACGCTATTGGGATATTGTATCTGCCATGAGATAAACACATTGATTGATTATTTGATTTATGGTTGGAGTTGTGTTGGAGTCCGGTTGGTCCATAATAGTCAGCTTCTCAAGTCCTCTCAGAACATGCGAGGAAGGAAGAAATCGTTTTTCTTGTCTCCTTTTTATTTTCCAATGAGGGCAATCATAGGAATATTACAAAATTGATGGGGGTAAATTAGTCAAGATTTTTAGCTTCCCTCCAAAACCCCCCCATTTGGAGGGAACCAAAATAAGGGGAAGGAAGGGGAGAGAGAAGCAAATTTTTTCTCCCCTCCCCTCCAAAATTTCAAACTAAATGAGGGTAGGGGCTCATTTTTCCTCTTACTTTTCCTCCCCTCCCCTCCAACTAAACAGGCCCTTAGGGCGTGTTTGGTATGAGGGGAGGGGAGGGGAGGAAAAGTAAGAGGAGGGAAATTGTTTTGAGTTTGATTTTAAAAAATTGAAGAAGTGGGGTTTAAATTTTTTAGTTAGTTTTTCTTGCTCTCATCTCTTGCATCTTTTTATTGAAATTATGTAACCCCACTTTTCTAATTTTTTTAAATCCAATTCCCCTCCCCTCCAAATCCCTCATACCAAACAGACCCTAAAGGAAAATTCATGTCAATAATACTCATGATTTAGTGAAAGGAAAAAATCATTGCTGATTTTAATTTCAGCCGGCACAACTACACTTTATTGCCAAGTAATTAACATTCAGGATCTCTCTAACCTGTAGTACACTTGCAACACTCAAATTAAACAAATAAAATAAGAGTAATCCCTGCAAAAGTTATTTAAAACCAGTACATTATTGAAATAGATTTTTTGTTTCTCACATCAGTACATGTTAATTTGGATGGTAAGTTATATGCTGATGCAATATGTATCCAGCATTTGTCTATCGGAGATGAACTTTTTGAGACATTCAGGAAGAGGCATGAAGGTATAATGGAGCAAGAAGAGGCGCAGTTAACTTCCAACTCACTACACAGGTTATTGTTTATAATCTTGATATCATCTAATTTTTCCTAACGGTAACTAGAATAGAACTTGAATGTATAATGTATATGCTAATTATTATATGCTGTTGATTCTTCATTAAAAATTCTTGAGCTTCATATTAAATGGGGTGTTTTATATATATTTTTGCACATTTAATGAATGAGAGAGGATACTATCATGTTAGCAAGAAAACAATTACCAAGTGGTTCTTGAGTTATTTTTTTGACGTAGGAATGGTAGCAACTAGCAAGAATATAGCTAAAGGGATGAGAGCAGGAAAAATGGAGAGGAGGAGAGAAGATAGCTAATGAAACTAGAGTTTTATTAATAATTAGTTAAAGAGGCAGCCTATCTATATTTACTAAAGGCTTTACCACTAGCCCGAATGATAACATTTCAAATGGAAGATAATAGGGAATTCCGAACAAAAAAATTATAATCCTACAACAATAATTTTTTTAATCCATGTTCTAAATATTTTATATTTAAAATTTTTATCATTTTAGAATTTTATTTTTGCAACCATGATAATTTATTGCTAACAACGAATTAACCTCAATTGGTTCCCAATAAAACACTCCTTATTTTATTTAAAATTCTATTTTCTATAATTATGTATAATTCAAGTTAAGCAATCAAGCACTCCTAATGTTAATGCAGGTATGAGAAGGAACAAAGGCATCCCACTCAAAGCGTTTTTAGTAGAGAGTTGGCTCAGGCTTTACTTATTCAGGTAATGCCATTTATGTAATATATGTAATTTATGTCCAAGTTTTTATTTTTCATTACTGAAAAAAACATTTGCAATACATGCAGGTTCAGAAGCTCAAACTAGATATTGAGATGTGAGTTTTACAAACCTTGTTCCTTATGTGGATACTTTTTTCCTTTTAGTTTCTTAAGATGATTTTTTATTTTAATCAGGGCAACACTTGAGCTGAACCAAAAGCTATGGGCAAATGAAATAAACTTGGCAATTCTTACTGCATTACCTGCTCTCTCTCTCTCTCTCTCACTTTTCATGGCAGTACGTGCATGGTTCAAACAGGTGAATGTCCTTTTATTGTTTCCCCATTTCCCATGAAACCCAGAGCTTATAGTTAATGAGATGTAGTAGCTCTGACTGAAAATAATATACACACTAATATTAGCAAAATAAGGCATGTCTGTACTGGACCCCCATAGCATGAAGAAATGTTCAGCCCGCAAGATCAATGCGGGGTCAGGATAAGCAATTTATTTAAGGCAGATTCTCCCAGTTATGTTTTGGGATGAAGTTGCAAATTAAAGCATATAAATAATTTCGCTTGATGCGTGAAAGAGTTTAGATCTTTCTCCCACCTGCCACTCCGTGTCTTTTATTGGCTCATAGAGCCTTCATTTCATTGATATATATAAAATGGGCAGATTGCAAAATATATATAGATAAACAGAGTGACAGAAAACGCAGTAATTGACGGAGGAAATAGGTAGAGAGATTGAAGGAGAAATAGATGGAGAGAGAAGTCAGAAAACTCATGCTAAACAACCGATCTACTCTGACTTTTTACACTCCTCAAGTTGGAGAGTATATGTCAATCATTCCCAGCTTGCACCGAAATTCTTCAAATTTAGTTCTGCTTAGTGGTTTTGTCATAACATCTGCAATTTGGTCTTCAGATCTGATGTAGGATAGACTCATAATGCCTGCTTCAATCTTTTCTTTAATAAAGTGTCTGTCTATCTCAACCTGTTTTATCCTATCATGATAAACTGGGTTCTTGACCATTTCAATGCTGGCCTTGTTGTCACACCAAACTTGTATTGGTCTCTCATTGTGAATCCCTAACTCCTTCAGTAATCTGATGACCCAAATTGCTTCACGTATTCCATTGTTAACAGCTCTCAGTTCAGCTTCCGCACTACTTGTTGACACCACAGTCTGTTTCTTACTTATCCATGTAACTAGATTTCCCCACACATGTGCAGTACTATGAGACTGACCTTCTAGTCTCCCTATCTTTTGCATGGTCTGAATCAGTGTAGATTTCAATATTTCTGATAGTGCCTCTCTTAAAGAAGATCCCTCTTCCAGGATTAAACTTCAAAAAGCTTAGGATTCGGTACACAGCCGCCATGTGTTCTTCTTGTGGCTGGTGCATGAATTGACTTGCTATTCTGACTGCATAGCTAATGTCTGGACATGTGTAGGTTAAGTATATGAGTTTCCCGACAAGTCTTCTGTACTGTTCTGGGTTGACTGGGACACCATTTGGCTTGATTTCTAGGTGACAACCTTCTTCCATTAGTGTTCCTTCAGGTTGTGCCCCTAACATTCCTGTTTCATGCAACAAATCTAGGGTATACTTCCACTGGGATACGTTGATGCCCTTTTTAGTTCTTAACACTTCCATGCCCAAGAAATACCTCATTTATCTGAGATCTTTGACTTGAAACTCAGTTGACAAGTCCTGTTTTAATTGAGCAATAGAATCTTCATCGTTTCCTCTAATGACAATGTCATCAACATAAACGATCAAGATGGTGACTTTGCCATTGACACGTTTGATGAACAATGTATCATCTGCTTGTCCCTGCGTATAACCAAGCCTTTTCATTGTTTTGGTGAATCTACCAAACCATGCCCTAGGAGATTGCTTAAGTTCGTATAATGACTTGTTAAGTTTACACACAGAGTTGTTAGGAGCTAGAATTCCATCTGGAATCTCCATGTAAACTTTTTCTTCCAAGTTTCCATTCAAGAAGGCATTCTTCACGTCTAGTTGGTGCACCGACCAATCTAAGTCGGCTGCAATTGATAGTAGCACTTGGATGGTATGGGTTCAAATTCATGATGAAATGGTGTCGGTTAAGTTCTGGTCGGCTTGCCCTCGTAACGACCTTATGACAGAAGGTACATTTGCCCTTGTGGAAGTCCTCCAACATAAGGACACTTGGGTTCCTGTTTATGATGATGATGATTTCTGCCTGCGCTTCAAGTGGTCAAGACCTGCCAGGCTTAGCCCTCGGAGTCAAGCAACCATAGAATGGAGAATCCCACAAAGTGCTTCCCCCGGTGTGTACCGAATCAGACATTTTGGTGCATCAAAGAGCTTACTTGGGTCAATTCGTCACTTCACAGGTTCATCCAGTGCATTTGTATTGGCAGCATAAAGGAAGGCTTACGCTTACTGTTTATAACATATCCACATGTTCAGTACTTTGAAACTCGAAAGTGATACATCTATTTTCTTCGGAATTTATGAATGTATTGAATTCACAGGAAAAAATGAAAAATACCTTGAATCCCATAGAAGGGTTTTCTACACATATCCTCTACTCTCAGCTGATCAATGTATGTATTTTTGTCACTAGTAATTATTTCGGATCCAGCTTGTCTCCTCTACCTTTCCCATTCGCTGCCATTCTTTCCTTTAAAACGACGCCGTTTTACTAAGAACTGAAATCTGGGCCGTTTATTTGTAATAAGTGATTCAACGGTGATGATAAGCAAATAATTTAAACGACGTCGTTTGATTATGGCATCTGATCCGTCGAATTTCCCAATCAATCTCAACCATCCATGTAATATCATGTTAAAGTGTCGTTTTTTTCACTTGCATCAGCAAAACTGGCGCGCTTCGTCTTTTTCCTTCGCCAATATCCATTTGCCCGGGAAAATCAAAAACCTGGTAGGAGGACTTCTTTGAGAGGAGAAATCACAAGGGAGCTAAAGAGCTGTCTTTAATCAAAGGTTGATGAGTAAATAACTGTCTTCAATTAAATACCCAAAATTTTTTTGATGTTTCATATTTACTTTTTGCATTTATGATTTTTATAATCTGTGTTCATAATCTTCAAAGTAAATTAGGAAACTAAATATTATGTTTTTGTTTTGTATGTATATATGGCTATTCCTATTTATAAATATTTTTTTTTGTTTGGTTTGTAAGTTTTTTTTAATGTCTTTGTGCAAGATGTTTATTTGCGTGAAAGTTGCTGTGTCATGCATGTGCATAAGTTTTTTTTTTTTATATGTGTGTTTGTACGCTTTGGTTAAGATATAGATGTGAGGGAGTAAATAAATAAATGCTAGTTAATATGAGAGAGTAGTATAATTTGTAAAGGCGGGCAGTTTGCCATGAGATCACATTTTTTATGTCTTAGCAGCTCTGAATTTGTGTTTATATTGGGTATATATTTTTTGATTTTGTAGGAGGCTTATATGATGGATATAAATTTAACTCCTAGGCTTGATCTTGAATTTAACGATATAGAAGAAGCATATGAGTTCTGGAAGTCATATGGTAGAAGCACTGGTTTTGGTGTTCGAAAACAAAGCTTCAACAAAAGTAAAAAAGATAAGTCAAAGTATTCCTCTTATCTATATGTTTGTTCTAAAGAAGGGGTGAGAAAACCAGACATTCGAGATGTGAAAACAAAGAAGCCTAGAGATGAGACAAGAACAGGATGCAAAGCTAGAATGAGAGTTAAATTAGTAAAGGGGAAATACAAAATAAGTGAAGTTTTCCTAGATCATAATCATCCTCTTCAGCCTCCTGAAGCTGTTCACTTGTTTGCATCATATCGAGGATTATCATCAACTCAATGTTATGAATTAGAAAATGCTGAAAAAGTGGGGATTAGTAAAATATCAGCATTCAATTTGCAGAGTCAATATGCTGGAGGTCGAACCAATTTAGGATATACAAGAAGTGATGTAAAAAATTATCTTAATTGAAGAAGGCAACGAGCCATGAAATATGGTGAAATCGATATAGACAATGTGGTGTGGTGTATGATATCAAGGGGAAACAAATTTAAGTTGATCCTAAACTACAAAGGTCAAATCGATATAGACAATTATGCCCCTTGCTTGTTACATTAGCAAATGATGCATCAGAAAGTTCAGAGGCATTCTCACTTATTCATGAAGCTGTTTTGGAACTAAGTAAAAAAGTGACCAAGCTTCACATAAAATACCCATCACATGATGGTAAGGGTGATGAGAATGGTGTGGGGACCCATGATGGCAATAATGATGGAGGCAAAGTTGTTGGATTTAAAAAGAGATATGGTAGAAAGATAAGCAAGCGGATAAAGAGTTGTGTTGAACTCGGTCCAAGAAGAAGGAGAATGAAAACTTCTAAAAAGCTTCCTCAAGCTTCACAGGTATTCTTTTGATTGGTTTACTTTTGTTACATATAATTATTATTACTTATTTTATGTCTTTCCAAATGTGTTTTAGGGACACCATAATCAACTTCAACAATATGAGACAACAACTCAAGTACCGCATAATAATATGATGTTGGGTGATTCTCAATCAAGTCAAATGACTTTTACAAATTTATTGATGGTATGTCATATAGCATCCTCAACTACTTTGTTTATAGAATACATGTATATATTAAGACATTCTTTTATTTCTTGATCGTAGGCAACAGTTGACAGTGACATTACATCACTTGGACCATTGGAATTCAGCCAAACATATAATACTGGTAAGCAAGAAGAAAAATGATAATAGCAAAAAATAATTTAGTCACTTTTATTAAAATCTAAAATTTCTTACATAGTATTGTTTCATCTTAAGAAAGTGGAAACTTTCAAGACTCTTGCTATTATATTCATTAACACTACAAAGTTACACTCTGTTACAATTACAGGTTCAACGGTTGACTTAGATCATCCTACATGAAGCCTCCATTCCTCCTTATTATGTCCAGCTATTTCGTACGGCTTATGACTTCCTTGTGGCTGCTCCTTTTTTGGTCAAGCAAGCTCACCGTTTTGTTCTTCTGGCTGCTCTCTTTCAATTCTTAGGTCAAGCAAGCCTTTCATGTTGTTTTTTGTCAAGGATGTTCATGTTTTCTCAATTGATGTAGTTTGAGTTGGCTCTATTTTTGGGTCAAGATTGCCTATTATTTGTGTAATCTGTTATGAAACAAAGCCCACAATTAGTCACATAACTAGTTTCATTCTTATATCATAAAATTCAAGAGTTATGGTAGGAAAAATGACAGATCTAATCCTAGCAAATAATCAACTTGGCTAAAGCCATTTCAGATTCAGAATGAAATCGAGAGTAATGCAACGATGCACTTGTTCAGAACCAGCAAGATCAGTTAGGCTAGTGCACTCAAGAATGATTTGAAACAGCAAAATAGACAAGTCATAGTAGCAAATGTTAACTGAAAAAATAACTCAGAATAGTTTTTAAGATTGATGCAAATGTTTGGCTTGGTTGAGCAATGGTTATATTAAGCAATTAGTAACAGCAAAAATAACTTACAACAGCCAAGTCATAGTAGCAAATATTAACTGAAAAAAAAACTCAGAATAGCAAAAGTAAATCAGAACGGTTTTTAAGATTGATGCAAATGTTTGGCTTGGTTGAGCAATGGTTATATTAAGCAATTAGTAACAGCAAAAATAACTTATAACAGCCAAGTCATAGTAGCAAATATTAACTGAAAAAAAAAACTTAGAACAGCAAAAGTAAATCAGAACAGTTTTTAAGATTGATGCAAATGTTTGGCTTGGTTGAGCAATGGTTATATTAAGCAATTAGTAACAGCAAAAATAACTTACAACAGCCAAGTCATAGTAGCAAATATTAACTAAAAAAAAAAACTCAGAACAGCAAAAGTAAATCAGAACAGTTTTTAAGATTGATGCAAATGTTTGGCTTGGTTGAGCAATGGTTATATTAAGCAATTAGTAACAGCAAAAATAACTCAGAATAGCCAAGTCATAGCAGCAAATATTAACTGAAAAAAAAAAAAATCAGAACAGTTTTTAAGATTGATGCAAATGTTTGGCTTGGTTGAGCAATGGTTATATTGAGCAATTAGGAACAGCAAAAATAACTCAGAACAGCCAAGTCATAGCAGCAAATGTTCACTCACAAAAGAAGCACAAAGTCATTTCATATTGGTAATAATCCAAAAAATGGACACACACATAAACATACATGTATGCATATGGAAAGAGAGGGACCTTGTTTCGATACATGTATGCATCTGCTGAAGTTGATCCTTTTTCCCCAAGGCCAATGCTTCGCTGCTTTTTCGTTTCTTCAAGATAATCTCTAGAATATAGTTCAAGGGTTTGGGATCCTCCTCAGCCATGGTTTCTGCAATAACAAGAAAATATCATGAATAAACCACTTCTTTTTGTTGGATATATTGCATTTTATTTTTTGTCATCTGTCTAAAAGATAACTTGAAAAGACAGAATTATATAGAGTATTTGCTTTTAAGAGATTATTAAAATTAAAATACTAAATTTCTTATTTTTCTATTATTTTGAAAAAAAGGTTAAACAGAGGATGTTGAGACCCCATTTTATTTGTGAAATTCCTAACACAACTTGAACAATGTTGGACAAAACCTGGTGACAAAGAGGTTGACAAGGAAACTTAAGGCTAAATTCAAAATATGAAATAGGAAAAATATTTACATGCCTGCAGTATTTTATAAGTGGATTGAGGCTGTGTTATTATATAGCACATAATTCCAAACATATTACACATGACAAATGTATTATGCAAAAGTAAAGTTCTCCTTCTTGTTTTCCTTATATTTAATCCATGAACATAACTGATTCAGTAATTGATACAGCGTAAACAATGAGCATGCTTCATCCAAGTTTCAAAACATCACTCCGATTACATATAGTAAAGAGCAAAAAGTTTATATTACCCAAAAAAAATAGGAAGAAGTTCAGTACAAGATGAGTTCCTACAAATGGAAAAGGAACACGTTCACTTTTCATCACTGTTCTCCGAGCTCTACGATTAAACAGATTTGGAAAATTAATAGAAATACAAAGAATGGTAAGACAACGGAACCTGGGATGAATACGGTGGAGTCGGTGGTGGCAGTTGGAGGTACGCTGGACGACGGGGGCGACGATTCAGCATCAGCAATGCCCTTGATGAGGCAACACCAGAAGTGTGGAATGTTTTTTGTGGTTAACATATTCAGTGTATGCTTTAAACGACAAGAGAGAGCAAGATTTCATAACAGATCAGAGCTCCTTCAAGTAATTAAGCTATTCAACCAGATCTGTGGCTTGTTCTCTGCAAACGATGAAATGAAGAGCAAACTGCCCTCACAGCCAACGGGTAAGATTAAACAAGCATGGACGGCTGAGATCTCTTTTTGAGTTACAAAACAGCGTCGTTTTAAAGTATAGGAGGGCAGCGAATGGAAAAGGTAAAGGAGACAAGCCAGGTCCAATTATTTCATGATAATAGTTATTGTAAAGTAGCCTCTGGATTTGGTCTTGTCCCATGTAATGTATGATTACCCCTATTTGTAACATTACGTTTCTAATATCAGAGATATAACTTAATTTTTTTTTTGAAGACCTGGATTAATGATAAATATTCTCAACAATATATGGTCTCAATAATTTTCAAATGTTCACATTAGCAAATTAAGGTATCAAGTAGTAAACTGTAATCACGAATCAGACGAGAAAACACAACGAAAAAATTTTCAAAAGTCAGTTAACAGTAACGGGGTTATAACTTTGATTGGTGGGACTGAATATTCACATTAGTAGCAAGCAATCGATTATTTCTATCGATGTATTAATATCAATATATGTTGGACTTTAGGTCCAGGTCCGCCCTTGATGGGCCGGACTATTTGATTAGGAAATAAGTAGCCTAATCAAATAAGAATAAAATCAGCATAAGATGCAGATTTGGGAATATTTAGCAATAATTATGGATTTGTTAAAAGAGGAACAAATCACCATAATTAGGGAATTTATTGAGAGACAATTAATTCTTGTCTTGGAGGGCAAGAAGGAGTGCACACGTTTCCTAATTAGTGGCCTCCATAAACCACTATAAATAGGGTGTGCCTCCTCAATTGCAACTTGCCCCGCCATTGAGTTTTCTGGCAATTCCCTTCTCTCCTACCATCTTTCTGGTTCTGGTGATCTGCTGTGGAAATCACAATTAGGCTCTAGTAGTCTAATAATTGTGTGGGCACAAGTATGGAGTATTGGAGCTTTGACCCGAATCCGAACATGGATTCGTCCAGGTACGCCTAATCTCCTTATTAGTTGAATATTTTTCCTACAATATAAAATATTAAACTAGTACTAAAATATAAAATTATAATAATTAATGTTAGTAAATAGTCATGACTATTGTGAACAGGTTAACAGCACATCTCATTTTCAAATTTCCTGCAATTTCTCCAAATAAATTTTGTCCACTGTTTGGCATAGATATAATTGTAGTGCTATAGAATAGGGTCTTTAATTTTATGAGGAAACCCTTTCCAGTATCCATACTTCTTTTTAATTTTCAATTTGGTACCAGTGTGTTTTTTTTCTTAATTAAATACTTCAATTTTACTCGATTAGTAATGTTAACTCTTGTACATGAAATATCGATGCTAATAGAACAAAATTAGAGAAGCCAATGATATTAATCAAACAAAATTAATTATTTAATTAAAAGAAAAAAGACACACAGATACTATATTAAAAATTGGATGCAAAGTATCGGAAGCTATAAATGAGTTTTCCTTTGAGTGGAAAGGAGGTCAAGGCCAAAGGCTGCGACGTCGTTTAATATGTGGGCCCCGCATCGCCAATTCTATTGCGCCGAGACCGCGTTCCCTTCAGGCACAGTCGCGCCGTTGGCGTCTGCAGAACAACACATCAGCAGTCGGCGAACAATTGTCTAGCCATCAACGAGAGAAGCCAGGTCCGGACTGAGCCTATTGAAAAAGTTTCGAAATTTTAAGCCTGAGAGTGGGAGAGTCACAGACATCGCGAAGAAGAAAACAGAAGAAGCAGCTCTTTCGACCTGTTCAAAGTTAAGAAAAAATGTCAGTCCAAGAATATCTGGATAAGCACTTGCTTTCCCGGAAAATCGAAGATGCCGTCAATGCTGCTGTTAGGGCCAAGACCCCCGATCCTGTGCTCTTCATTGTAACTTTCACTCCATCTCATCACGTTTTTTGTTTTTTTTAACCGAGTCGCGAAAATGCTATAGAGCAACTTGGGTTACATGTTTTTTTTTTTTAAATCTTATGTGAGGTCAGTCCAATCATATGAGAAAAGCAGTTCAGTCTGTGATCACGAAATTAAGGCGAGGCAGATCCTTGATAGCCGAGGAATTCCAACTGTTGAAGTGGACTTGCACACTAATAAAGGCATGTTTCGTGTTTCGGTTCCCAGCGGCCGTTCTACTGGGATGTAAGTGTTGCTGCGTCTTGTCCTGCTTTAAAGTGTTCAATTATAAATTTGATATTTTTGAAATATATCAATTGTGATGATCTATGGAAAATTAGTAAAATATTGGAGAGGGTGAAATTTTCGGATTTCCTTGTTGGATTAGAATTTCTTGCCTTGTTTGATAGTCGGCCGATCAGTTTTAAATCCTTATCATTTGATGCAGCCACTGTATTGTGGTTTTGTAATGGCTGCGTTTCATGTCTTTCTGCTGTCACTCCCGCTTTTATATTAACCATATTGTCAAGTATGGGTGATTAGGCTCAGCAATCTGCTTGTGTGTGTTTGTGATTATTGTTGCTAGATGTTTGATTTTCTCTAAAATTTTCTCAATCATATACATAATTTACATTAACAGTTTAAATTAAGGACTTCAGGTACGAGGCTGTAGAGTTACGTGATGGGGACAAGGGTGTATATCTTGGAAATACTGAAATAGTGTGGCTAAGCAGTTAAAAATATTAATGAAAAAATAACTGAAGCACTGATTGGTATGGACCCAACACTGCAATCCCAAATTGATCAGGCCATGATAGATCTGGACAAAACAGAGAAGAAGGTAGTTGTTTTCCTCTTGAATCCAAACACAAGTAATTGCTTGTTGGAAGCAAGTAATCGTTGGTGTACTTCGTCGTGTCAGTTTTTGTTGCATTCTAGGATGAAAATGTTATTGTTGGAAGCAAATTTATTTTCAGATATCTTGTCCTTGTAGAATTCTTTATTGTTACGTGTTTGCTTTTATTTGTAGGGAGAGCTTGGAGTCAATGCTACATTAGCTGTGTCCATTGCTGCTTGTAAGGCTGGAGCTGAGGAAAAGGAGGCATGCTTTTTTGTTAATTTGAAGTATTTTTCTAGTTTATTATCTGAAAAGAAATTTGTTTGTCCTTTCAAAGCGATTTAAAAAATAAAACATAAAAATATCAGGTTCCACTTTACAAGCACATTTCTGATCTTTCTGGAAAAACCAGTCCGACGCTTTCTGTTTCTGCCTTTACCGTTATAAGTGGTGGAAAACATGCTGGAAATAATCTTGCCATTCAGGTAATCATAGCTCGCTTACTTAAACTTGCAGTGCAATATGTTGGACGTTTTCATTATTATTCTATTTAGGGTTAATAGTTAATACAATGTTTGGTCCTTATAGTTTGTTTTCATTTTGATTTTGATCCCTATATTTAGGTTTTGGTCTCTCGAGTTTCTTTCTGTTTAAAACGTTAGTCTCTGTAGTGTAATTAGAGCTTTGACCATTGCAATTTCGGATAGAAGCAAGGTTGGGGGAAAATGCTTTAATTACACTTAAAATTAGGTAGTATTTGCTTAAACCAATCTTTGGCCAGTAAATTGAGTTTCTATGCAAGTTTTCACTATTATTAAAACTGCACTAATTGAATATCAAATTACTGCACACTTTTATTCTTAGAGATAAAGTAAACTGCAATAATTGAATGCAAAATTTTGCTACATCAGTATGAAATTAAGTATAATTTGTTAGAAAGATGTGACGAGCATGTTTAATTGTTAGGAATACTCTCTCTTTCTCTGTTATATTGGCAAATTTGGCAGAGGTCAGACACAGCATCTGGAAAACCCCTTAATTTCCAGCGCACACAGTTGAATAGTGCTGCAGGGTATCGTAATTTTAGCGAACCCCTCTGTCCATTAATTACCATTAACATGCATGAATCTACAGTTGCTATGCCTCCCGAAATGGCAGAGATCAGAAACAGAGCATCGCTTTTAATGTGTTTTGATCATTTGGAACATCTGAACATATTCATCAGAGAAGGAAAACCATAAATCAAAACGTTACAGTTTGTGATCCAGATAAAAAATAAATATGTGGTTTTTCATCACCCCAGGCTAACCCTAAAACTCTTGAGAAGTACTCTTTTTCGGAAATGGAGATCTTACATTTAAGATCAAAACAAAATCTTTAACTACCTCCTACATTTAGAACCAGGAGGAGTAAAAAAAGAATGTATCCTAACCCATCAAGGATACTAAAAGGGGACCATAAAACTGAGGCCAGATGCCTTAGCTAATTCCAATAGCACCCAAATCCCAAATTGACCAACTTGTGAAGCAAAAGACAGATATACCCCATATAATAACTACATCTATAAATAAAAAGTGAATTAAAATTTCTTCAGTGCAACTGCATGGCTAACAGTTTTGACAGGCAACAGGATTCTGTCTTTAAAGACAAAGGAAGACAGAAAGGGAAGATTTTAGGCATCATTTTTACGTGACTACTGACTACCAGAAAGCGTAGTTGCATTCTCAAGCCACATGAGAACTTTGCTTTACTTCATCACTAAATACCATTCAGCATAAAGATAAACCACATAGTGGTTTGCACTATTCACTCAATCACAGAATCAGGCATTCCATGCACAGTTGACAGGAGTTTGATCATAACATTCCAAAACAAAAATTTCCTTCTTGATCAAAACAAACAGAAAAATAATTGATATGTTACCATCTTATTTCTTTTTGCATCATCGTCACTGTCGTTTCTATCATCATCCACTTCCCTGAAATAATAGTTTCCAAAATTCAGCATACAGAAAAGGTTATTCCAGTAAACAGAATCTTCTAACCAATAAAAGAAAACCACAAACCTTCTGTTACAGACAATACGGTCATCTCCAGAACCAACGTGACCACCTAAATCAGGAACCTTGCTGACAATATCTTTCAGAAAATCGAAGACCTTAGAAGTCTGTACACATTGTTTTCTACAAAGGCAAAGATACACTTAACTTAAGCTGTTAGATACAGAAAGGAGAAGGGAAGGCAAATAATCGGAAAATTTTCCAAAAGCAATAAATCCCAACTTCTCAACCTTTTCATTTGTAATATTGTTTTCAGATGCAAATGCAAAATTATTGATGCAAAAAATGCAAGATAAGAGCGTATTTATCATTTTAGGCGTCTTCAATCCAAAACTAGAAAAATCCAAAGGCTTATATGGCCAAAACACATCATCATCACATTTGGATCACTCCCATTCTTAACTAAACTTCATTAGAAACAGCAACGTACAACTGAGAGAAAACATTTTCATCTACCATACTTACAAAGGGAACATACTAGAAGTCATTGAATCAAGATTAACAAGTGGAAATAACACTTACAAGTGAAATGAATTCATTGTCTTTGCCCCTCTTCTCAATGTTATTTCATGCGTCCTATCACATAAATCTTGCAGAAACAGTTTTGCCAAGGATAAGTTATCACATATTCCCTACACAGACAAAAAATAACATGACTACTTACAATAAAGTTATCGAGCTTCTAGAAAGCTGGAGGAAAGTGCGACTAGAATACGTTTTTTTTTTTCCACAATAAAGTTATCGAGCTTCTCTGTCTCCTGGAATGTCACGACCACCTCCATTGAACAAAGGGAATGACCGATTAAGGGGGGACCGAGGAAGGTTGGAGAAAGGAACCGAATCCTCTCAGCGACAGATGGTGGATGGCGACAAGCTCTGCACTTCCGCCATCTGATTCCGTCATCGGCCTTGTTAGAAAAGAACTCCGAAAGCTAGGGATTTTAGAAGCAAAGGGGAAATTGAATCGACGGCCAAGATTCCAACACAAAGGACGGTGGAGATGCACTTTTAAGAACTAGATGATGTGTCTCTCCCTGAAAGCAAAGGGGAAATTGAATCGACGGCCAAGATTCCAACACAAAGGACGGTGGAGATGCACTTTTAAGAACCAGACGATGTGTCTCTCCCTGAACGCTCACATCAATATTGGACGGATAGAATTGAGAGATATTGAGGACACTGCTACTGCTACTACTGAGAGAATATAAAGTGTTTTTGGAACAGTGATTGTCAATTGGACTTATTTTAATTGGGCTTGTTGTAATATTACTTGTGATAAAAATCAAATTATGTAATGTGATTTATGTTTGGATTGGCGATTGTCAATTGGGCTTTTGCAAAAATAAAACTTGTTTGAATTGGCGATTGTCAATTAGGTTTTTGTGATAATGATAAGAGAGAAATATAATTAAAAATTATAAAAAATTTATAATAGTTAAAGTTGGGAAATTAGACAATTAAAAAATGCACAATGTGATGAAATAATATTACATAACCAATTGGATCACATGTTCCGTACAATTTGATCTCTAATTGAGTCACGAATTTGATTCATTTAAGAGGAATATCACCTGCCATAATTTGTCGTGGAAGATTGTTCAGCTACACTATTATTATCTACATCAACAAGATTCCCAGCTTCACCTTGGCGAAACACTACGTCTTCAATATCATTTCGCCTAATAAAATTATATAGGGCCATTGTTGCACAAACAATGCGAACTTGTGTCTGATAGCTATACTTGCGCATGTTTTGCAACAATTGAAATCGATTCTTCCACACTCCAAAAGTTCTTTCAATAGTAGACCTTAAACTAGAATGATAAAAATTAAAGGTCTCATTAGCGTTTCTAAATCCGGGTTGGCGGCTAAATTCTGGAAGATGGTAATGCTCACGTCTATAAGGACCGAGGTACCCAAGTTGTGTCAGATAGCCAGCGTCAACCAAATAATATTTGCCTAATAAAAGTTTAAATCAATCCAAACTATTAGATTCATTAAAGTGTAAAATGAAAGTAATTGAATGGAAGGTGACGGAGCTATACCTGCAGGTGGATGAGGGAAGTTATTAGATGGATTAGAAACAGCAGATTCGAACACACGAGCATCATGTGCAGTACCTTCCCAGCCCGCCATAACAAACGTAAAGCACATGTCTCAATCACATACAGCCATTACATTCTGTGTTGGATATCCCTTTCTGCCGATATATCTCTCGCGGTTCGTTCCAGTGATCACACACCTAATGTGGATTCCATCTATTGCTCCAATAGCATCTTGGAAGTATGGATAATAACGGGGATCATCTTTTATTTTTGGGTGGCATACACTGAATTCGGGATCGTACGGTCTGATATTGTCCCCCGCTAGACTAATGCAAGCATCTAATACCTTGTGCAAAAGCCTACTGACCGTTTCCCCTGAATGTTGAAAGAGCTCTTGAACCACCCTATTGCCTACTCCATGGCCGACGGTGAGCAAGAACATTGCAACCATTTCCTCGATCCCAATGTTCATTGAATTCTGTAAGCCATGTTCGACCAATTTATGACACAAGCTATAAAAGACATGTTTTTCCACTCTAAACATGTCATGACAGCATGAACCATGTGTTGCCAATACCTCTTGCACCCATAAATGACCAGTATGTGTACTTGTTTTTCGCAGTTCTTTACACATGAAAGGCACCCAATATTGACAGATCAACGCAGTCAATCGCTCATACTCATTTACTTCATTATTTATAAGAGATATAAGTCGAGACTGGTCATCTTCCTCCACCATGTCAGGTAAGTGTTGATTACTCGAACTTGCCATTGATTATGTACCCTGTGAGTGTGATTAAAAATTCAAGTATGAGTAATGGAATGAAAAAAAACTCCAAATAAGAACTCAATGGCATACAATAACTGGCATAACATAGTTTACACAAAGCATAATGTCATGAAGTCAAATAAAACATAGTTTAGGTACATCTAGGATTCATAAATCATAAACTCCAACCACGGAACCACGAACTCCATGTTTCGTTTACAAAGTGACATAAACGTCTCCCGGTTAGTCTTATCCGCGATTAGCTTGATGCAGCGGTGACGAAAGCTCTTATCACGTACGACTTCCTCAATGCCAAGTAGTTCATTCATAGCAGCATCAACACTAACATCTTTAATAGCATCTAATGTTGCCGCTCTGTCCTTGGATGCATTTGCCATCACACTAACTATATCAGCGATTTGCTTGAAGCTGGCATTTTCTGCTTCTTTCTCTGCCCAGACCTTTCACCCATCTTCCTCTTACCCCGACTTCCTGACTCAGTACCACCATTTGATAGAGTACTTGTTGTTAAGCCAATGCTTGCTAGCTCATCCATCACTCCGGTACTAGGCACGGGGTTAGCACCAAACATATCATCTTCACTATCCCTTGAGCCTTCCTCTTCATCCATAGTGGGTCGATACACATCTTCGTCATTCTCCTGCTGTGTCTGAGGCTGTGTGAAAGAGGGTACAAATACATCATCGCCGCTTGCCATTACATCATTGAAAATAATTCTTAATTCATTCTCAAACTTAAGGCTTGTGTGTCTAAACTTTCTATATGCTGGCTTCTCCTGCATGCAAACAAGAAACCAAAAAACAATTACTTTACCAAAATTATTTAGTTAAGAGGGAAAAATGAAAGATTTAAGTTACAACAAAATTGTTTTACCTGTAGTTTTCGCTGCCACCACTCATTTGATGCGATGACTTTGTTCGTTGTAGGATGTCTGCCCACCCCAATCTCTTTGATTAAAGAATCCCAAGTCTTGAAATGCTCTCGGCCTTGAAATCCTGCCAATATTACTGGAGTAAAGCATCGAGTAACCAAAAGTTTATTGGAAGGTTTACTCGAGTTGGTACCCGAGTAACCTATGCAGAAAAGAATGCATTACTCGAGTAGGTACCCGAGTAAACATGCATTTCCAAAGGTTTGAAATTTAGTTATTCCATGCACTACCCGGGTAATCTTATATTTGTGTATTGACTTGCAGTTTTATCAAAGTTTTCCGATGATACTCGAGTAAGTACTCGAGTAAACTTTAAGGGATACTCGAGTAGCTACTCGAGTATGGAAACCCAGAAACTTAGAAATCATTCTAACGTTCATTGATTTGTTTCCTATATGATTAACCTTTCATTGTATTAGTATTTTTAGCATATCTATAGATAAATAATGAAGAGATCTTACCAAATAAGGAAAGTCAAAAGCAACGTTTAAATGTCACCGACCGCTACCTACCACAAACGTATTTCTTTCAAATACTGGAAATGTCAATAATGGTTGCGCACGCTCCAACGGGCATGAAGAAAAACGTTCCAACAATCATTACCAACGCATCTATATATATGGGAACCTCCAAACAGAGAAGAACCAACCAAGAACACACACACGAACGTATTATCTAGTTCATTGCTCTGTTTTACATTATACTTGTAATTCTATGCTTCAGTGATTCTTATTCACTCTGTGAGAGAGATATTTCATTCAACTCAATATTTGTTATTGAGGTAACTTAAGGTTGTGGAATCTTGAGTTGGGATTGGATTATAACTTGTAAGGAGGAGCGAGTGTCCAGGCGAAGGAACTTGCTTGTACTGAGGTGCCAAGAACCCACTGAATCTTGGAAGTTATAGTGAAACTCTCAGAGAAGCTCTGAGGACTGGACGTAGGTCAAAGTGGTTGTGGCCGAACCAGTATAACTCTCGGTGTACACTTCGGTGATATTTCTCCTTACTCTTTATTGCTTTTTATACACCGTCAAGTTTTTATATTTGCAACGAAATTTAAGTATCACCCAATTCACCCCCCCTTTGGGTGAAACGCTTGCTCTAACAATAACAACTATACTTTCTCGGTTCCATATTTTTCCCGTAGTGACATAACTCATTGAGATCTCTTCATTATTTTCAGGTACCTCGACCTCTTCTGGGGTCTTTTGATTAGTTATGTCTGCCTCCTCAACTTGACCATCTTGGTTAATCGCTCCCTTTTTCTTTCTAGGAGTTTTGTCTTTGGAACCAATTGGCCTACCACGCTTCAAGCGTGGCTTAGTTTCATTTGCAATTGATGGTTGTCCTACTGGGACATCAATTCTAATTGGAGCATTTTCATCTGGAATGTGAGATTTGGTAATTCTCTTAAGGTCAGTAAATGCATCTGGCAGTTGATTTGCAATATTTTGCAAATGAACTATTTTTTGAACTTCAAGCTCACGTTGTTGTGTACGAGGATCTATATGTGATAGTGATGTTGTTTTCCATGTAATTTCTTTATTCAGCTGCTTATTATCTCCCCCTAATATTGGAAAAATTGTCTCATCAAAATAACAATCATCAAAACGTGCTGTAAATAAATCTCCAGTTGAAGACTCTAAATACTTGATTATAGAGGGAGATTCATAGCCAACATATATTCCTAACCTCCTTTGAGGTTCCATCTTTGTGCGTTGTGGTGGAGCAATAGGAACAAATACCACACATCCAAAAATTCTAAGATGGGGAATATTTGGCTCCTGACCAAAAGCCAATTGTAATGAGGAGAATTCATGATAAATATTTTCTTCTTGGGACTTGTATTTCTCTGTTGCACCAAAGATTTCCTAACAAACATTTAACTCATATACCTCAACATTAAGGTACTTTCTTTCATTATTAGTCATATTTTTCATTTTAGCTTTGTCTTCCATCTCTCTTCTCCTCTTGAGCACTATTATGTTGCCTTATATATATATATATATATATATATATATATATATATATATATATATATATATATATATATGCAATTTTCTTAGTTCCAAACTTTCATTATTGAAAGGCATACAAATACTTTTCAATTTGTATTTTATTTTAGTATTGATAATTTATTGCCTCCTCTTCCAATTCATTGTATTGAAATTTCTTCTACTCCTTAACATTCTTATATGATATGTGCAAGTTTCATACATTAATTATGATATAATATGATATATATTGGAATCAAATTGGTTTTAAGTGAAATTGTGAAAAAAATCCTATATCATATTTGAATTAAGAAAATGATAAAATTCATTATGAATAGTTTATGATTTGTTAGACAAAATCATTTTCGTAATGTGCATGAACTATATATATAGTGCAAGTCAAATTTATGGATGATCAAACAGTAAGAAATATTTGAAAGAAGACCATGTATTATAAAACATTTATCTTTACATTTCTCTCAAATTAATTTTAGCCCCTAAACATCAGAATTCATTGCAATAAGATCTTTATGTATTTTGATTATGGATCTCCTCATATTTTTCTTTATGTAGTGGTAAATTCTAAACATTTCATATTTTGAATATGCATCAAAAGAGGCAAATTGAAGCATATTATTACTATTATTATTATTATTATTATTATTATTATTATTATTATTATTATTATTATTATTATTATTATTAATGAGTAATAAAATTTTATAAATATGTGATAATATATTTTAGTTCCTGAAGAACATAAATGTAACAAAGTCGATATAGTTCCTGAAGAACTAATATAGTTTTTCTTAAATTCTATGGGCAGAAGAAGAATTGATTAAGGAAAGTTATAACCCGTAATTGATTAAGGAAAGTTATAAGCCATAGATTTACATTAGAGTTTTACTCTATTACAGGGTTTAAATGATAGTCTAATTGACTGAAATCCATGATTAGTTGAGTTATGAAGTACTTGAGTTTTGAAATGAAAGATATATTATTAGCTTGCTATATACAAATTTGTCTTTGAAATAGAGAACTAAAGAAAGTATATTTATATGACTCACATTTGAGGGGGAGATTGTTAGAATATAAGTGTGAGTTAATATTGAAAAGTTTTACTCATATACTTCCTCACAAAACCTATTGATCTCCGAAAAATGGATGTCATATTGACATTTTATATCAATACTTATGGAAATTAAAATGTTTGTTGTTGGTTAAGCAGCATGTCATAGTAAACCAGCAGTTTACTAATCCAAACAAATATATTGTTGGCATGACTTGTTTGATTCATTCAAGTCATATATAAAAGATTACGTATGACATCCATTGAAGAACTAGAAGATTCTTCATAAATAGCCAACATATTATATAATTCAAGAGTTATCATGTGCTACTTGTTCTCAAAGAAATTTGATTATGAGAGTATCACAAGTTATGACTTGGAATGGATCTCTATATTTCTGGAAATAAATAAACTCATGTATAGGCCCATTCAAATATCATGTAAACCATATCAATGTTCAATAATTTTGACAGATGCATTTATAATATGGTTACATGTGATATTACTATTAGTTTGCAACCTGAAGTTTGCAAGAATGTTTGAATAAATCTTATGTTAAGCGCAATTTTCAGATTATATGATTCATTCATTGAAGCCTCCATAAATAGCTAGATTAATACTTATGAGAACAAAATTTATATTTCAATGTTGGCATATTTGATCTTACATATTGCAGCACTTATATTAGCCAACCAAATTCTCCCGATATAATTGGCTTTTGGTCAGGAGCTAGGTATATTCCATCTTAAAAAGTTTGAATGTGCATTACTATTGATCCACCACAACGCACATAGATGGATATTTAAAGGAAATTGAGATAAATGTTGGGTAAGAATCTCCTTCTTGTTTGTCTCTAAATGAAACAAAGGGATGTTTCTAATGGAAACAAATGGATTTAGGAGACTTATACTGCATGGTTAGTCGATTGTCATTTGACAAAGTTTTCCTAACATGAGGGAGAGAAATTAAATAGCTGGAAAAGAAAAGAAAAAGAATGCATTATTACTATCAAATATAGATCCTCGAATATAACAATATGAACCAGAAGTTCATTTGGTTTGCATTCATGAAATATTACATAAAATCCGCCAGATGCAATTATTGACCTAAATGGGAACTACTAAATCTCATATTCCAGCTATAAGTGGCCTAATCAGCATAAATGAAAGTGAGACATGCCCGAAGTATAAGAGAATAATCAGTTCCAAAATAAAAGAGAAAGAAACAAATAATCAATATGATCATATTAAGGAGGCAGACACTCCAGATTAAGGAGGGAGACACTTCATAAGAGGTCAATACATAACTACTTGCAAAACCCTCAAAAGAGGTTCAGGTACCTGAAAGTAAGAAAGAGATCTCAATGAATTATGTCACAACAAGAAAAATGGAACTGAAAAGATAAAGTTGCCGACAACAGTTTTAGTAATAATATCACGTGATCAAATGAGGATCTTATACATAAATATGTCGGTAGAAAAAAAAAGGTGATTGGCCAACTGAAGAAGGGGACAAGACGCAATGAAAAATGTTCTTTCAGCATGTGAAATTTATGGACCTGTAGTCCAAATATGAACCTGTAGTCCAAAACATTTGAAATATTAAGTTATTTGTGATATATGAATATTCATGTGAAAATAAAGATTTTCACAAGGTTTAATGATGATTATGATGAGGTACAACATTTGGTAGTGGATACAATAATTGTTGCATATATTATTAGTCTGGTAGTATATGCAAACAAAATAATGCGTCTATTAGATATCATTATATATAGCATATGCATATGGATAGTGAATATTACATGAGAGTCTTTGAAGGATCTAAAATGTCAGAAGCATATACAAGAAAATAATTCTATATATAAAATGTTGTGCGAGTTTGAAAATAATTCAAGCATATATAATTGATTGAAAAATGAGTAATTTTACATTTTACTTGACTTGTAGATCAAGTTATCAAATGCATCAATGATTTCAAAATCACATATTTTTACCGTGGTGAATTTTCTTGTAAAGATACATTGAATTTAATGGTCCAGAAGTACCTTATACTTTATGAGAATATTTTTGTATTATGCTAATATTGTATCTATTATGATTTTATTGATAAAAATTAGTTCTTGCAAGTGCACAGTGGATAACAAAAATGAGTTGGGTGTGATAGTCCTATCAACATATTATATAATATTATTTTGTTCAAAACAAACTGAATATGTGGATGCAAGATATATTTTGATGATTTTCAGAATATTTTTTCTTTATTGTTTTCATGATGAATAAGATAAAGGCATAATATACTGATATTTTAGCATATCCAGAAGATATGTAAGAGGAATACATCTAGCAAAATATTTGATGACAATGTATCATTCATAGTTTGGTGGCTAAAAGAATGATATGCTCAACAATATATTAGAAGTGATGTTCTTATCAGGGAAGTAAAACTAATGTTATTATCAGGGGGAGTAAATACGATATTATCATCGTGTGAAATAGAGACCACGTTGTGCTCTTTTCCTTAACCAAGGTTTTGTCCCACGGGGTTTTCCTGGTAAGGTTTTTAATGAGGCAGTTTCGATTTGTATTGTGTACTCTTTTTCCTTCACTAGGTTTTTGTCCCATTGGGTTTTTTCTAGTAAGGTTTTAATGAGGCCCAATATTTTTTGATGGACATCCAAGGGGGAGTGTTGTAAAATACTAATTAAGGTGGATGTCCATAAACTCCTAACTCTTGACCTTTCATTTTCTACATCCCACAACCTCTCCAATTAATAATCTTTAGGAGTTTTCATGCCCATAACTCAAAGGTTACAATGTGTGCACTCATGAGGATTAAAGTTTGCCATTTACTTTGTGCAACTCTTAGTTGTGGTTGAGGGCCTATAAATAGAGTACTATGTACTACACTTTGTTGGCATCCAAATGAATAAGAATCACTCCCTCCTTGCTCTCTATTTCTCTCTTGTATTTCTTCATTCCCTTCATCTCAATCTCTTATACTTTCTTGATTTTATAACATTTATCAAGTTTTTCTCGTTAGTTAAATTTTTAATGGAGACCCTTCCTCAATTTTTTCTCAAATTTATTATTTATTTTCCCTTCTTTTGATACTTTTATAAACATAAATTTATCGGGTATTTTTGAGTTATTTTATTTTATTCATTAATTATTGAATATTAAATAATTGATTATTTTTTAATTTGTTAGTTAATCATATACCAATTTACATATTGATTTTTTTTATTTGTTTATTTTTCTCATTTATAAAATCTTACCAGAAAAGAAAAGGAAAATATTTATAAGGAGGAACGAGGAGAGAGAATGTTGCAACATGAGTGAGGTGCTTTAGTGTCCGTTTGGATTAGCGGTGGTAGGGGTGGTTTTTTTACGATCTGACTTTTGTAAAAATAAGATAGGATAAAAATTAGATTGTAAATGTGATTTGCGTTTGGAGTGGCGGTAGCAGAAGTGACTTTTTTTCTAACCTTAAACCTATTTAGATTAATTTTTAAAAAGTCAGTTTAGATGAAAAATAATTGAAAATGGCATAAATGTTATTGAATACTATACAAATATATTATTTGCATATATTGTGAAAATTGAAGTAAAAAAATTAAAATTAAAAATTGATAAATATGGTTATGGGAGAAGGAAGAATAAGAGATTGATTAAGGTAAGAAACATTCAATTTGCAATAGTGTCATGCCCATCGGGTAAAAATATATTTCCATTAAGTTTTAGGAATAAATTACATGAAAAATGGGGGCAAAATACCAAATAAACCCAAAAGGTCTACCAATAAACCCACGCTGAAGCTGCTTCTCCGGTGAAAAAGCACCTGCAGGCAGCTTCTCCCAAAAGCTGCTTTTTTTGCTTAAGCATATCAGCTCCAAATGCTTTGCTAAACAGAACAAATTTTATCAACTGGGCTTTTCTCTGCTTTTTTCCCTTCCAAACGCCGTCCCAAACAGATTATTTTCCCTAATCGTGAATCGTGATTCACCAAAAACAACAAAAAGTGGTTTCTGGCCAACCGTGGCTTTTGTGGGTTTGGTGAGAAGCAATTAATTTCAGTGTGTGTTTGGAACATCGATAGGAAAAATGGAGTTTATCAATTTAGCTTTTGGTAATTTTATTTTTGGTAAAAGCCCGATTGTGTAATGTGATTTATGTTTGGAACAGCGATTGTATAAATGACTTTTGTAAAAGTAAAACTTGTTTGGATTAACTTAAACACAAGTGACTTTTGTGATAATAGTAAGAGAGAGTGGGTGAAAAAATATTTTAAAGAGTTAAAAGCATCAAAAAATAGTTTAACATAATTTTTGGAACTGAAAAAATATATTAAGGATAAAATTGCAATCAGTCTGATAACACACTGGATACAGCTGAAAAAATATTTTAAGGGTTAAAAGCACCAAAAAATAGTTGAAATTAATTTTTGTAGCCGAAAAAGTACATTTAGGGTAAAGTTACAATCAGTCTGATAGCATAATGGACACAACTGAAAAAATATTTTAATCATACCAAACGTACGTACGTATAATACCTGTACGTATAATACCTGTACCGCCATCCCAAACGTCCCCTTATCTTCTTCGCCTAATCCTTAAATAAGCAACTACTTGGCCTCTTGCATGTAAACCCTAAACACGGGGAAATAATACTCTGCGCCAAGAAAGAAGCTCCTGCGCCAAGAAAGAAAGAAGCTCCTGCCCCAATGGCTTCCCCAACTTCACAGAACGAATCGGCTGGAAAAAGAAACAATTTCTCTCGTTACTTTGACTATCTCTGGAATCGTCCGAGTTACCTTCGTAATTGTCCTCCTCATTTCAGGTCACGGAACCGTTGGGAATGCTTCCCTCTGCTATTACCTTCCACCTCGCACTCTCCTTTGTATGGTCTTTCGACTTTCCTTTTTGGCTTTGTTTTGCCACCAAGATATTCAATGAGAGCGAATTCGTAAAGTTTCATGTTTCGAACTGGTTTGGTTGGTTCATTAACATGCAGCGATAAATTAAGTCCAAATTCAGTGTCTTTATTTGAAGATATTTGCGGTTCCTATATTCTTTTTCTTACTGCTCTGTCTTTTGGACTTCTAGCGTAGATTAGTTGCCATAGACTTTGAATGATTTCAATCTATGAAATATGCAAAGTTTATAATTACGTGGCACTGAACAATTTAAGGAGTTCCTTGCGGAGTTAATAGAAAATTATAAAAATATGAACTTGTCACCTCACTCATTTTATAATGAATATTCTGATTTACAAGTCTGTTGCTTTTTATCGTAGGGCTATGATTGAGCCATCTAGAATTCATGATGTTTTGGGGGGTATATTTGAACATGTTTTAAGAAATTTACATAGCATTGAACAGAATCTGCACTTTTGGGAGTACAAAGAAGAGGTTAGTACCCAGGCTTTTGCTATGTGTGGTCTATAAAGACAATAATGTTCATTGCATACCCCTCATAAGGTTGTTCTAAACTTTTGTTGCTTCCTTGTACTCTTATTTAGGGTTCAGATACTGAAAAAGCACGTTTCCTGATTTTTGAGAGAGGTCCAAGGGCTTTTATTTATGAAACAGTTCACTTGTTGCGTGGATGTAAAGCTCGTGGTTCTTCCATACAGCAGCTGAATCAATCTGCGTCTCTCTATATAAATGAGAGAATAGTTGTCTTAAGTGCTTTGAGATATTCACTTGCAACGTTCTTGACTCAGGTTAGTAGTTTGTTCCATCCCACTGTCAACTAGTTTGTGTTAACTGTTCTATGAGATGTTGACATGTATGACTGTCTTTTAACGTGCCTATATTTGACATTTGAAGGTCACAGGCGCTATTGCCGATGCTATTGGCTGTATTTTTGAATTAAAATATTCTAATATAATGACAATCTCGTTAGCTATCTTGAACTTTATCTTAATATTATTGGTTACTGAAAATATGAAAGGGTTGAGTCATCAATCCTCATGAATTACTTAATATTGTTTTGTCTAGTCAAGGTCTAATATGGACTTTCATGGATATAACGGGAAGGCCTTTTTGCTTAGTTTTTTAAATTAATGGAGAGCTCACGACAATAATAATATAGAGAGAAAGATTCTTGAAGTTAAATAAGACTGAGATTGATTAGCAACATGATGATAATGGCTATAATTTGAGTAAAATTTAACTTGAGAAATTAAGTTTGTGCACATTTGTCTTTTCTTTGGTATATGTCTTAGAGTGTGAGCCTTGGCGCAACGATAATGTTGTTTCCATGTGACCTGGAGGTCTCGAGGTCTCGAGTTCAAATCGTGGAAACAGCTTCTCCGCTTTTAGGGGTAAGGCTGCGTACATCTATCCCTCCCCAGATCCCACTTGGTGGGAATTTTGTGCACTGGGCTGCCCTTTTGAACCAGTTTGGCTGATTGGTCGGGTGTGATTCTAGTGTGTTTTACATTTGCTAAAAGTAATCTCATGCATTGTCTAACATGGCCCTTATTTTTTTCATAACCAGTTGAACTCTGCCAACTCATGAATTTATTGCAGTTTGAAAGTATTGTACTATATCACTACCAGCTACATACTGATTGGTGTTAAAATCGACCAAATTTTCTTTTCCCCTTGCTTTTGGTTCACTTTTGCCTTTTGTTTTTCTTTTTTTCCTCTTTTTTGTTCATTGTTCTTGGTAGGACCCTCTGATGATCTATTTTTTCTATTGATGCAATCTTTTATTAAAGGGGAAATGAGAGGGAGCATATGATTTAGCCACAGATCGACAATTTTTTGATTAATAAAAGAAGCGCAGAGATATTGACAGTAAAAGAATGGATCGCTTTCTTTTATTGATTTTTCTGTTTTATCCCCTGTCTGTCCTTTGCTTTTTTTATGGAGGAGTTCTTATTGTTATTATCCTATAAGAAAAGGATGACACTGAGCTGTCTCGAATTGATGGCTTATTTATTCACTCTATCTTCAAATATAACTCCATACACAAAGCATGATTTTATAAACAAAATAGTCTAAAACTATGCTGGGAACTCAACAGAGTAGTTGAAAGCCTACAATGAAACATAAACAAATTCAATGTAATGCGTATGTAATCAATTTTGTTCAAAGCCAAAAATTTATTCATCTTAAATCAAATGTGAAATTTTGAATTTGCTCTTAGGTTATCCTTCTTATTATGTTTGAGAAAATATTTTCAGGTTTATTTGGAAGTCTATAAAATTGAAGAGTCAGTAAAGGATCCAGCAAAGAAACTGCCCTCATTATTGAGTGCAATTAATGATTCATTCACAACTTTAGAAGCATCTATTGGACATCTACATGCAACACTCCTGGTTTGCATGAACTCTTCTTTTCTTGTTCCTTTCTTTAATGCCAAATAAACTGTAGACAATTGTAGCTTGCATGCATTCATTTTCAGTATTGGTTTTCAAATCAGTTATCTTCTTGCAGAGTAATTCTCCTGTTGCTTTTCCTCTGCTGTTTGAGAAGCTGCCAGGAATAAATCATGAGGGGTATCTGTATACAGATTGTGCAATTACGGATGCTGTGAATTCTGTTCATCGAAATTTAGACAAGCTGGACGGTTATATATCCACTCTTGTAAGAGCTCTTATCTCATATTCTTACATTGGCTTATGGAGGAGATAATTATCTTAATATTACTTAAGTGCATACAATTGCTAGATAATCCATTGTATGAATTATTCTGTTGTACTTCTTAGTCTACTAGCATGCACATCTTTTGTATCTTTGTAACATTTCCTGATAATACCTTTTGATTTGGAAGAAAACTGATAACCATTAAAACCTAATTTCTTTTTGCGGCGAAAATTTTTGAATCATGCAATGACATGCATAACCTTGGAAAGAATGGCGGACCATTCAATTTTTTCCACTCACTTAATTGTCAATATTTATTTGCCTTTTGGTTTAGCACTTTGGAGCTCATTATTATTTTTGTTATCTTTAAGTTATACTTTCAAAATTGATGGCAATAAATATTTTTAATTCCGCACAAAAAAATGTTACAAAGTGAGAAAGAAAGATTTGTAAGGATTATTTTCGATCTAAGTGCTTTTACAGGATCAGTTTCTCTTCTTGAAAGTGATGTTATATATAGTCATAGGAAC
The DNA here is from genome assembly GCA_963855925.1 of Inga laurina. Taxonomy (NCBI): domain Eukaryota; kingdom Viridiplantae; phylum Streptophyta; class Magnoliopsida; order Fabales; family Fabaceae; genus Inga; species Inga laurina. Next base: position 15,135,452 of record OY979704.1, on the reverse strand, counting down.
CACAAACATGATTCTTGAATCACATCAACAAAAATGTGTTGGGCTAAACGCTAGAAACCTGTAAGAGGTTTTTACTCCATCCTAGTAAGATCATGACTCCTAGTTGAAACCTCCATATGTTTTCATTCCCCTGATGCCCTAGCTTTGTTAGATGGTTTTGGTCCATCCTTATAAGATCATGACTCGTATTTGTTGCTCAGCAACCATGTAAAGTTGACGAACTTGTGTAGTACTGGACTGAAATAGTTGGGGATTCTCATTTTTCGACTTGTGATATATATTAAATTTAATACTTTGCAAAGATTTAAAGTTGAGCAATAGCTCTGACAGTACATTAGATTTCCTTGTTTTCAATTGGTATATACTAATTTGTTGGTAATATAATCAAATTTTAATATGCAATTCTCTAGTTGCCTTTTGCTTTGGATGTAAAATGCACTGATTGTCTTCTGTTTCAGGTTACCAAATTTAGAAAGCCGAGGAAAATAACTCAATGTTGGATCCGCTATTCATGTGGTGCACTTGGCTTGTCAATTTGTTCTATTTGGCTCCTACAACGTAGTAGATTGATGGGACTTTCAGATGTTCACAATTGGATTCCAAAAGCCAAGGACTCAATGACTAACTTCTATACAGAACGTGTTGAGCAACCGGTAAATTTCTTCTTGTCTATTTCCTAATAGAGTGTTGTCACCTTTGAGTTTCTTCCAGCCACATACAAGTATAAATTGTGGCAATTTGAAATCACATCTCATTCAGGGAGGAGCTGTTTATTTCACTTTGGCATTAACCTCTTACAATTTGCTGTTAATCTGTTGACATCTTTAATATTAATAAACCTGACATTCTGCAATACTGTATTCATGAATAATGGGCGCATATCTTTTTCTTGGATTTGCATCCTTCGTTCTTATTCCCTTATATATGTGAAATGTGCACTGCATTGTGCTTTTTGAGGTTTTGAAATTAAGGCAATAGCCTGTAGGTGGGACGGCAGCATAAAATAGGGCTAGAAATCATCTCCTAGATAGCCTTGAGTCCCCATGGTTCATAGGCAATAGCCTGTTTGGTTTGAAGGGAGGGGAGGGGATGGATGGAAAGGGTAAGAGATTACCTTTTTTGGTTTGATTAGAGGGAAGGGGAGGGTTTTTAATGATCCCTTGTTTGGTTCAAGAGGGGGAGGGGAGGATGATGATAATTAATTTACCATTATACCCTTGTTAGGTTATATAAACTAATTTATACCTTAATTTAAGTTATAGAATTTAATGAAAATTTAGTCTTATTATCAAGGTATTGAAAACCGGACTGGATACTGAACCGGTCGGGGTACTAGGTTAGATCGGAGCTAACCCGAGGCTAGATCGGTGAGGAAGTAAAGATTTCAAGGTTATTTATATGAAATTTTGAATAAAATTAATAAAAAATGATTAAATTTAATTTTTTTAATTAAAAATCTACCGGACCGGTCCAGTTGGACCACCAGTTGGCCGGTTCCCGGGCCAAACCGGTCCGGTCCGGTTTTACATACCTTGCTTTTCATTTCAATTTGTGTATTAAAAACTGGTATGAAGAGTTTTATTTCTAATTAATATAATAATTTATTTTTAAAAATGAAGTTAACAAATTTTATTTAAAAATATTATTTTTTCATTAGCTAAAGCCTCATAGCATCTGGAGAAGGTTCAGCACCTGACTGACCATTAGCAAAAGCCTTATAGCAAACAAAATATTTTTTTTTTTTATTTGAAAGTTAGCATATACCTTCCATTCGAAAGGCATGTAGCTCTGAGTCGCTTGCTCCAGCTTGTTCATCTTCTTCAATGAGGCATCTTTCTGTCTCAATCTTACACAATCTCAGCTTCGTCTTCATCTCTCAGACTTTCAATCAATCTTGGTTTTTCCCTTTTTTTTTGTCTTCACGCTATTGGGATATTGTATCTGCCATGAGATAAACACATTGATTGATTATTTGATTTATGGTTGGAGTTGTGTTGGAGTCCGGTTGGTCCATAATAGTCAGCTTCTCAAGTCCTCTCAGAACATGCGAGGAAGGAAGAAATCGTTTTTCTTGTCTCCTTTTTATTTTCCAATGAGGGCAATCATAGGAATATTACAAAATTGATGGGGGTAAATTAGTCAAGATTTTTAGCTTCCCTCCAAAACCCCCCCATTTGGAGGGAACCAAAATAAGGGGAAGGAAGGGGAGAGAGAAGCAAATTTTTTCTCCCCTCCCCTCCAAAATTTCAAACTAAATGAGGGTAGGGGCTCATTTTTCCTCTTACTTTTCCTCCCCTCCCCTCCAACTAAACAGGCCCTTAGGGCGTGTTTGGTATGAGGGGAGGGGAGGGGAGGAAAAGTAAGAGGAGGGAAATTGTTTTGAGTTTGATTTTAAAAAATTGAAGAAGTGGGGTTTAAATTTTTTAGTTAGTTTTTCTTGCTCTCATCTCTTGCATCTTTTTATTGAAATTATGTAACCCCACTTTTCTAATTTTTTTAAATCCAATTCCCCTCCCCTCCAAATCCCTCATACCAAACAGACCCTAAAGGAAAATTCATGTCAATAATACTCATGATTTAGTGAAAGGAAAAAATCATTGCTGATTTTAATTTCAGCCGGCACAACTACACTTTATTGCCAAGTAATTAACATTCAGGATCTCTCTAACCTGTAGTACACTTGCAACACTCAAATTAAACAAATAAAATAAGAGTAATCCCTGCAAAAGTTATTTAAAACCAGTACATTATTGAAATAGATTTTTTGTTTCTCACATCAGTACATGTTAATTTGGATGGTAAGTTATATGCTGATGCAATATGTATCCAGCATTTGTCTATCGGAGATGAACTTTTTGAGACATTCAGGAAGAGGCATGAAGGTATAATGGAGCAAGAAGAGGCGCAGTTAACTTCCAACTCACTACACAGGTTATTGTTTATAATCTTGATATCATCTAATTTTTCCTAACGGTAACTAGAATAGAACTTGAATGTATAATGTATATGCTAATTATTATATGCTGTTGATTCTTCATTAAAAATTCTTGAGCTTCATATTAAATGGGGTGTTTTATATATATTTTTGCACATTTAATGAATGAGAGAGGATACTATCATGTTAGCAAGAAAACAATTACCAAGTGGTTCTTGAGTTATTTTTTTGACGTAGGAATGGTAGCAACTAGCAAGAATATAGCTAAAGGGATGAGAGCAGGAAAAATGGAGAGGAGGAGAGAAGATAGCTAATGAAACTAGAGTTTTATTAATAATTAGTTAAAGAGGCAGCCTATCTATATTTACTAAAGGCTTTACCACTAGCCCGAATGATAACATTTCAAATGGAAGATAATAGGGAATTCCGAACAAAAAAATTATAATCCTACAACAATAATTTTTTTAATCCATGTTCTAAATATTTTATATTTAAAATTTTTATCATTTTAGAATTTTATTTTTGCAACCATGATAATTTATTGCTAACAACGAATTAACCTCAATTGGTTCCCAATAAAACACTCCTTATTTTATTTAAAATTCTATTTTCTATAATTATGTATAAATTCAAGTTAAGCAATCAAGCACTCCTAATGTTAATGCAGGTATGAGAAGGAACAAAGGCATCCCACTCAAAGCGTTTTTAGTAGAGAGTTGGCTCAGGCTTTACTTATTCAGGTAATGCCATTTATGTAATATATGTAATTTATGTCCAAGTTTTTATTTTTCATTACTGAAAAAAAACATTTGCAATACATGCAGGTTCAGAAGCTCAAACTAGATATTGAGATGTGAGTTTTACAAACCTTGTTCCTTATGTGGATACTTTTTTCCTTTTAGTTTCTTAAGATGATTTTTTATTTTAATCAGGGCAACACTTGAGCTGAACCAAAAGCTATGGGCAAATGAAATAAACTTGGCAATTCTTACTGCATTACCTGCTCTCTCTCTCTCTCTCTCACTTTTCATGGCAGTACGTGCATGGTTCAAACAGGTGAATGTCCTTTTATTGTTTCCCCATTTCCCATGAAACCAGAGCTTATAGTTAATGAGATGTAGTAGCTCTGACTGAAAATAATATACACACTAATATTAGCAAAATAAGGCATGTCTGTACTGGACCCCCCATAGCATGAAGAAATGTTCAGCCCGCAAGATCAATGCGGGGTCAGGATAAGCAATTTATTTAAGGCAGATTCTCCCAGTTATGTTTTGGGATGAAGTTGCAAATTAAAGCATATAAATAATTTCGCTTGATGCGTGAAAGAGTTTAGATCTTTCTCCCACCTGCCACTCCGTGTCTTTTATTGGCTCATAGAGCCTTCATTTCATTGATATATATAAAATGGGCAGATTGCAAAATATATATAGATAAACAGAGTGACAGAAAACGCAGTAATTGACGGAGGAAATAGGTAGAGAGATTGAAGGAGAAATAGATGGAGAGAGAAGTCAGAAAACTCATGCTAAACAACCGATCTACTCTGACTTTTTACACTCCTCAAGTTGGAGAGTATATGTCCAATCATTCCCAGCTTGCACCGAAATTCTTCAAATTTAGTTCTGCTTAGTGGTTTTGTCATAACATCTGCAATTTGGTCTTCAGATCTGATGTAGGATAGACTCATAATGCCTGCTTCAATCTTTTCTTTAATAAAGTGTCTGTCTATCTCAACCTGTTTTATCCTATCATGATAAACTGGGTTCTTGACCATTTCAATGCTGGCCTTGTTGTCACACCAAACTTGTATTGGTCTCTCATTGTGAATCCCTAACTCCTTCAGTAATCTGATGACCCAAATTGCTTCACGTATTCCATTGTTAACAGCTCTCAGTTCAGCTTCCGCACTACTTGTTGACACCACAGTCTGTTTCTTACTTATCCATGTAACTAGATTTCCCCCACACATGTGCAGTACTATGAGACTGACCTTCTAGTCTCCCTATCTTTTGCATGGTCTGAATCAGTGTAGATTTCAATATTTCTGATAGTGCCTCTCTTAAAGAAGATCCCTCTTCCAGGATTAAACTTCAAAAAGCTTAGGATTCGGTACAACAGCCGCCATGTGTTCTTCTTGTGGCTGGTGCATGAATTGACTTGCTATTCTGACTGCATAGCTAATGTCTGGACATGTGTAGGTTAAGTATATGAGTTTCCCGACAAGTCTTCTGTACTGTTCTGGGTTGACTGGGACACCATTTGGCTTGATTTCTAGGTGACAACCTTCTTCCATTAGTGTTCCTTCAGGTTGTGCCCCTAACATTCCTGTTTCATGCA